>VZSV01000016.1:8981975-9073949 GCA_013398735.1 Nothocercus julius
CCTGGGACTCTAAAGGGCTGCCCTTGGTAAACACCGAAGCAAAGCAGGTGTTCAGCAACTCTGCTTTTTCTGTGTTCTTCGTAACCAGCGCACCCACCCCATTCACAAGTGGACCCATGTTTTCTCTGATTTTCCTTTTGCTATTAATGTATTTGAAGAAGTTTTGCTTGTAATTTTTAGCATCCCTTGCCAGATTGCGTTCCAACCGTGCCTTAGCTTTCCTTGTCGTATCCCTGCATTCCCTGACAACGTTCCTGTATTTCTCTCAAGGGGCCTGTCCTTTTTTCCACATTCTGTATACTGCCTTCGGTATACAGCCGTATATACCACCACCATGGGCTGATGTGGATTCCTTTTTAGATTAAATTAAAACACAGGGTTCACTTCAGCCTCTAATGGAGGTTCAGCTCACAGGACCAGTCTAGAGCTAGTTTGAAGTAAGGCCCCATGAAATATCTACAGGGTGGGTTTCAGGACCTCGGCAACAACTGTTTCATTCTACTGATGCACTCCTGTTTTGCCAAGTGACTTGATGGCACATCCATAGTTCTAGCTGTATATTATTTTAGTTTTATCTTTCCCCTGTTAAAAACATGGAACACTACCAACTTATTAAAATCTACTGACGTTTATGTCCTCTTGTCTCAGTTGCTCCTCTTCCTTTGTTGCTGTAAAACTATTACTTTATAATATGCTGAAAACATTGTGAAGAAATGCATCTGTAAAAGTGACCATGGTCTTTCAGTTTTATTGGTCTCTCCTTCTATTCTACAGAAGCTGTTAGGCTCTGGTAAGCTGTATTTTAGAGGGCAAAGAAAGGGGGGCGGAAATGTAGCTTGTTATTCCTGCAACTCTTTGACACTAATCTTGATTTTTTTCAAGTAAGTGTAATGATTGCTTCTTTCTTATCAACCTATAAATGTTTCTGGGTTGCTCCAACATATTTACAAGAAAGAAAAAACTGTTAGAAGAGGCAGTATGATTTCTCTTTGGAAATGTTCCCTTTGATACTTAGGTGTTGACGGAAATACATGGAACTGCAGATGGAATCTTCCTTGAAAATCTTTGCTATTGTGAAGAATGTAAAGGGCAAATATCTTCACTTTCAAGTTAGTTCAGGAATGTAGATGATGCTTGTAGATTATTGATTTATTTACTTGCTAACATTCTTCACATTCCTTACATCTTTTCTTGTCCTGAAGTTAACTTTTTTTTTAATTGCAGTGTTCCTTGTTTCTCTTCCTCAGCGTTCCCCTCTGCTTTTTGTGTTCATGCACCGGTAAAAATAAACAGGAAGAAATAAAGGGGAGATTAGAAGATTAAGCTAAAAATAGTGTACCTTGGGTCAACCAAATGCTTTCTTGAAAGTTTTATCTTTGATGTATTGCCATGATGCTCTTCAGGAGAGAGGCTGCTGCTTGTATAGAATCACAGAATCGAATCATGGAATCACTATGTTTGGAAAAGACCTTCAAGATCACTGGGTCCGCCTGTAAACACTTCAACACCATGCCTGTTAAACCATGTCCTTAAATGCCTCATCTAAGTGTTTTCTGAACACTGCCAGGGATGGTGACTCCACCACTTCCCTGGGCAGCCTGTTCCAATGTTTGACTACTCTTTTTGTGCAGAACTTTTTCCTAATTCCTAACCTGAACCTCCCCTGGTACAACTTGAGGCCATTTCCTCTTGTTCTATTGGTAGTTATTTTGGAGAAGAGATTGATGTGCGTCATCTGTGTGTGAAAATGTTTCCATAACAGCAACATAGAAACATATTTAGAGAATAGCAGAGTAATTAGCTTAAACGCACCTGCAGTTTTGGGAGGCACTTTATCTCATTGTCTGCTGCTTTGACAGCACTTTGACAAGAACCGCTATGCAAAAAATGGATTTTGACTTTCTCTACAGTGGCTAGCTCTTCCTATCAAAAAGAGCAATCTGAAACATCTTTCTTTGCTGTCTGCGCTTTCCTGTTTCCCTTCCAATTTAACATGTACAGAGACTTTTTTTTTCCCTCAAATATTTGTATCTCCTCTAAACCTTCTGCAGCTCACTTCTCCAGTGATCATTCTCTCCCTCATCTTTATGCTGTTACAAACATGTTTGCATATTTACAATATGCTTTAGTTTACATGTTTGCATGTTTTGTATGTTTTTCTTTTTCTCTGCTGCTGTGTGTTTCATGCCACTTGTTGTGCACTGGTGGCTTTTTGTGAGGATGAGCTTTGTTGCCGTTCTGAAGAGTCCCAAACGGACACGCATTTTTAGGGCTTTATGGGCTCCTTTAATCATATCAGTAGCCACACAGCTGTAAGACAGCGAGAGTTTTAGTCTGCGAGTGGCAGGGCATGTGATCTGATGTTCCATTAAGAAATGGAAAGCATACCTTGTGCCTCTGAACCGCCGTTCCGCAAACCTGTAGGGACAAGTGTGTTTGCTGGCAGAACTACTTTTATCTTCCAGGGTGTCTTACTCAAAACCTGCATCAATCAGGACTGCATTTGGCTCCTGAAAGATGGAAAATTGTCTGCCTTTGGGTTTAGGAAAGCATCTGCTTTACACTGTGCAGTCACTGCTTCTTACCACTCAGCTTCTCTGAATATGGAGCTTTGATAAATCGAGATCCCTGGGACAGACACACAATTTCACTTGTAGTTTACAGTGTTCATGCTTATTTCTTGTGCTCTCTTGGCTCAGATGTGAACCATTCCCAGTAAGATGCAGATTTTGCAGGAAATCAGAATGCCAGTAATATGCAGTTCCTTATTAATGTTCATCCTACTATTTTAAAGTTAGAATATTTGCTTATGCACTTAGCATTCTCATTGCCACCTCTTATCTTTCTAGCTGCTTGTTTGCTCTTGCAGTAGACTTAGTAGCGCTTTTTCATAGTTTTTTTTTTTTCTCCCCTTTTTACTACTTGCTATTGACACTTCACATCTTTATGTTCTCAGCTGAGACTGGATCCTCCTCTTATAATTTTGCAAGTCTTTTCCAAACATGGCTTTTCTGAGCTAATTTTGCAGACTTCCTTCATTACATTTTTCCAGCCTAGGAACAACTTCACTAATTTTGCATCCTGTCCTTCTATCATTTCTGCACCCACAGGGTCAGCAGCTAAGGATATCTCTTGCCTCAGCTATATCTTCTGCACCCTCCCACTGTGTTTCAGTACTTGAGTTATTTCTGGTGATCTTCATTGTCCTTTATCCTCTGTATAATAAAAGAAGGGAAAATTTTCAGTTAGAAGCAGGGTCACTAGCTTCATGATGGTCCTCTCTGATGCCTTGTTCGTGAGAGAGGTTTGCAGACTGATCTTGCAAGCAGGTATCCTGGTTTGGCTCTGCAGGTGGCGTATAGAGATGGGATGATAAATCCTTCCTCCCAGGGATTAACAGAGCCTGTCTGTTGGGGGTCTTCAGTTGTCCTCAGCTGAGTAGTGTGAATGTTATGCAGCTGAAAACGTCATTGAAATCAGCATTGATAATGTGTGTGTATATGTATATATGATAACGTATATGGAGTATTTTAAGTGCCACATTTTAAATGAAGGTGATGACTATTCACGTAAATCTTACAGCTTTGCTTTGACAGTTCTCCCTACTGCTTCACATTCCTCAGTGAAAGCATCCAAGACTATGATGTGGATTAAAATGCAATGGCTGTTTATTACCTGCTTATTAATTTCCAGGATTATTAATCGTACACGAGGGAAGCAAACTAATGGATCTTCCACAGTTGATGTCCTGTTGCATCATGTGTTTTGTACTATGAATCACCTGATCTATGAGAGGGTTAAGCATACTTTTTTTTTTTTTGGGGGGGGGGGATAGAACTCTTTTTGTGGCTGATTTCTACAAAATAATCAAATATTTTGTTGAATAGGTCTCTGTGCTGAGCTTGTTTGTTTGTTTTTGTTTTGTTAGATTTTTCTTTATCTTCTCAGTAAAATGTAGATAACTTCTTTGTTATCAAGAAGTTCCAGTTAGGCCTACCAAGGACTGCTTTGCTCATGGCCTGAAGTACAAATAATGTTTCACTTGAAAAGGGCTGCACTACCTCTATCTTCCTGCAGGTCTCTAATTCCTTAGCAGCTCTACATCTCAACTCTGGCTGCTTTTGCTTTTTGCCATGGACTGAAGTTCTTTTGCAGTCAGACTGTCCCCACGAGTAGGCAAGATTCAAGTGAGCAAAACTGTGCCGAAATGCCTTTTTCTTTGGGACTTGGCTGGTTCTTTGCAATGTGGAGACGGTGTGCTCCAAACAGCCTGCGAGTGTTTGGGCAGCACTGGGCAACATGGGTGCTTTCCTGACGTGTTGCCCATCGAGCTCTTGAGCAGCTTCTTCATGCAGAGCCTTCCTCAGGCCACAGCTCTTGTGGTTGTGTCTTTTTTTTAGCCTTTGCTGCTTGTATGGGGTGGGTTTTTTGTTTGTTTTATTAAATCTTTTCTAAACGGAGTGATGTTCACATGGCTTAAATGACAATTCACTTGTAATTAATCACAAAAAACTGTTTACACAGCAGCCATAGGTTTGTCAGTCTTCACTAAATACAAATACAGTAGTATATTTGTAACCAGGGTTGTAAACAAAGAAGAAAATTATTGCTTAATAATGGATATTAATAATGAACACTGTAGTTCTTTCAGTAATCTTGAAATCTTTCTTTTACAGAAGCCTTAGGTGGTTCATGAGAGCCTTGCTAACTCAGCTGGAGAGCGCTACCAATACAGCAAAGCAAATGATGCCCTGTTATTAATGAGACTGTTTTTCTGGGTTTATTCATGATTTATCCTTATGGTCAGATTGTGTGTCAGGGTATTTTTTATTTTTGTTTTGAGTCTACCTCATTACTGGCTTGAAGCACAAAAGAAAGAATTTTTAATAGGATCAATAAATGCTGCTTGGTGAGATGGTGTAGTGTTCTTGAACAAGTCACAGATATACTACTAGGTGAATTTGGCCATATAGGTCTAAACAGTTTTTCTTTCCCTACTTTTAATAGATGCAATCTGCAGGGAGTAAATAATTCTGTTTGGACAAAAAAAAATCTATTATAAAACACGAAGAGGCTAATATTTTGTCAAAACATAACAATCTAAAAATCCAAATAAAGGAGCAATATAAGAAATAATAGGCCTTCAGAGTTGGTGAGTGTAGAGACTCACACTATCTTCAGCAGAAGCAACCCCCCCAAATTCTAAGCACACAAGATTTTAATTTCATATGCAACACGTAACAAAGTTATATTTATCTACTTGTGAGGATGTTCCTAAATCTCACTACTTAGTAGCCCTCCATCTGGCATCTCATCTCATTTTACTTTTCACTTACTTACAGCTAAGTACTATATCCAATTTTATAAATCATATTTTTAAGAAAGAGATTCCTGCCATGATGTTTTCTGCATTGTCTTGTGGCATTTCTAGGTTGGTGGTATGTTTTAATTCTTCCGTATTTAGCTTCCTTGTTCTGATCGATTTTTGTGGGTGCCTCTCAGCTATATATTCAATACTATGTTTAAGGAGAAGTTGCTGACATTTCATTTATTATTGAATATAAGCTATTGACAACCCACCCAACCGTCTTTGTATCTAGGACACAGAATTCTACTTCTAACAAGGTGTCAGGTGTATTTTGATGGTACTGAAAGCAACTGAACATACTATTTCATGCTTCATTTCAAATAGGACTTTAAAAGAAACTCCTGCAACTTTATTCTAGCTGTAGATATCTAACTGAGCTGATTTCAGATTTTTTTTTTTTATTGTAATTACTGCTGGAGGGTCTTTATGGCTTGAGATTTGAACACTTAGGAAGTAGGTTGTCCTCTTTTCTGAGAAGCCCTTTACACTTTTCTAAAGTGTGCATCACTTGCGCAGTCTTCAAAGTGCTCTTCTGAGTTGGACAGAAGTTTCTAGATGTAGTCTTCAAACTGCTTCCCAGTTCTGCTGCAGGGATCTGAGTAACTTTGTAAATACTGCTTTATGTGGAACCATTAGCAGTCATTCTTTCTATTGTGCAGATTAAAAAAAAAAAACAAAATACAAGAGTTACATAACATATCAGTTAGCTACACTGTTTAACAGATGCGTCGTCATTCAGTGGAGTGGTCAGCTTTCAGTTTTCGTCCAGAGTTTATTGATGTTGTTTTATTAACCTTCAGCTTATAGCATCTCTTCAGGTGTGGAGAGCCTTTTTTTCTTTTTTTTCTTTAATGCTGATAATTTGGGCAGTGAAACCCTGCAGTCTTGTCTCTTCAGGGCACTGATCATATAATTGCAATACCATTGGAGGCGTATATGTAACTTTATAAAGCAAGAAGGCTGGAGAAGTAATTTTTGCATGTTAGGTCATAATTTAGAAATAATAATAGGAAAGGTTTGAGAGAGAACTTCTCTGTTCTTGACTTGTTCTTTTTCCCTGAAGTCTGTTGCACATTTTCGGAATAGCAAGCAGTGGCTGCTGGAGTCCATTTAAGGCTGTTTACCTCTGTGTCTGATGTTGAACCACCTTGATTTGTCACTTGATTACAAACTGCCCTGTTACAACAAGTGATGTGGTTGGTGCAGATTCCAAGGGAAAGCCTTTCCTGCTAGAAAAATCAGAAATGTTGACATTTGTTTTAAAATACATATTTTGAATGTATATATGTATTGAATCTAGTTTTAGTAACCTCTTTATTTCCCTTCTTGGAATGGGTACTTTTGATAGGAGATATATTAAAGGCAAACCTATAGCTGGGTCATCTTTATCAATGAAACTATTGAACGAAACAGGTCTCACTAGAGTCTTTGATTTATGTACCAGTGTCATTTTGTTTCTGCCTATGCGATGCCCAGAGAAAACACTCAGTCTTCCATTCCTTCTTTAAAATTAATTTCCACCTTTGCAATGGGAGGTCATAACTTAGTGCCTAGTCTGTGGTTGATGTTCCATCTACTCACGCAGGGTGAGACTCACCTCTCCAGCAAGATCTCATTACCGACCTGCCCTGTTTCTGTTCTGTTTGTGTTTCCCTGTTTGCGCTCTGCGCAGACACACAAAAGGTTTAGGTGGTTGGTGTTTCTGACTTCCCTTGGACCGGCCCGATCTGAGAAGTGACAGGGACAGGTCTATCTGAAGTCAAAAAAAATTCCTGCTCCCCTCTGGACTTTCCTAAATTGCTAGATTAAGCCCTTCAGCATTATACTTTTAATTTTCACAACTTGCTATAGCAGACCAAAGCAATTGTGTCTTGTTTTTTTGTCTTCTTGTTCCTCTAATCTAAGTAGCAATCAAGCATAAGGTCCAGCAATTTAACTCCAGCAGGCTGTGGAGATTGTGGTTTGTTTACTTCTGTCTTGGTTCAGTCTTCACTTGGTGAAGCTGAGCCTGGCCCTAGGTGGTGAGTCTACTTACCCCCCACCCCCTAGAATTTTGAACTTCCTGTCTTTGCCTGCTAGATAATGTAGTTAGAATATTTTGGCTTTTGGATGTGGCTTTTTTTTTAAAAAAAAAAAAAAAAAAAAAAAAAAACAACAACAACAACAAAAAAAAAACTAATAATTGCTTTAATTTTCATGTGTACAAGCCCGAGAAAGTTTGGGGTTTGGGAAAACTGGGATTCATCTTTGGAAATGGAGATAAAAAGGAAATACATGTCTCCTGACAAAGAATTTCACTAGCCCGAAACATAATGGGTGATGGCCTAATACCCACAAAATTTGACATGCACCTTGCGGGGCCCTTTGTGCATGTCATGAACACTGGACAAAATTCAGAAAACTGTCTGAATAACAGCCTAGGGTTAAGAATAATCAGAATCAATACTAAGTTTCATTGTGAGCAAATGCCAGGTGAAAGAAGAGGGGGTGTTAACTGATTTTATGCACTGTGTTTGGAATGGAGCAGGTCACTTCAGTGCCAGTTATAATCTAGCAGTACAAGAATTTACCCAACTACGCGTGTGTAGTGGCATACATGGAGAAAGAAAACTTGTAGCTGTTAAAAGTCTGTAGTACTTCCTACTTAAATAGAAGTATCCAGTAAGAAACTGCTTAGTTGAATTGGGGTTACTTAGTCATGCAGTTGTGCCCCATATATGTGCGTATCACCTTTTGGTATATTATTTGCAAGAGGAAAGAGGGATTGGGGGGGTTGTTTTGGCTTGTCATCGTCTAGGGAGACATGGTGCATGAGCTCTGTTAGCTGCGGCTGGAAGCACTCATTTGTGTTAAATAAAGGGAATTGTTGATGCCTGATATGTCACCATCCATCCACAAAATACATCTGTTAAACGAAGAAGATACGTTTAATAGGAAATAATGAGCGTAAACCTTCTTCACGAAGGCAGTTTAATTTCTCTTGATCATATTTGGCATCCTTGCTTATACTTTTCCATAAAAAAGACAGCCCTTAAAAAGAGTAAGAAATGTAGTTGTTCCTGAATACTTCCTTTAGTTGCCAAAATTCATGAATTTTCTATCATATTAGAGTAAGAGGTCACTTTGACTTTGCATAACTAAAACTGTGTTTTCAGAGAATGGTATCGATTGCACATAAGGTTATGTTTAAAAAAAAAAGAGGGTATGTTCCTGCTATCATACGGCAGTTACCATTTCCAAAATGCTCTTGGGTTTGAGCAATCAATCCTTAATTCAAATAAGAGCCTCTTTTTTTGGGTTAGGATATGGGGCAGGGATCTCCTCCTAAGAGACCTGCTTTCTGGTGTGTCAGATGTGTTTTCTTGCATAGGCGTGAGTTGCTTCAAGACTCCCACAGTTCTTGTTCCTGTGGAAAGCCAGCCGTGGTGACTGCTGCTGGCAGCGTTTCAGTAGGAATGAAAATACGGTGGTGATGCACACTGCACAAACTTCCGGGGAGGCCCAGTGACTTCACTGGAGATGGCACAATGTCAAGTTGGTGTCTCATAGGGCAGCAGTGGTCAGTGAAGAGCAAAGCAGCTGTTATTGGGGGATATAGGGAGGGGAAACACTACCAATTTTGTCCATTGAAGAGGGCTTTAGCATAGCAGAGTGAGAAACGTGGTTATCCTTATGTTAAAGAAAGGCTGCTTAGAAGAAATCGAAAGATTCCAGGGCTGTTATCTGTTAGTCTTTGTTCTTAAATGTATTCTTTCTAACTTTGGCATTACAGCAGTGACAGTTGAAGGAGAAGTGTTATGGAAGTGTTATTTAAGTTGAGACAAAAGGATTTTACCTCCTCCTTCTCCACTAATTTATACAGATTTGCTTATTTGAAATAATTTTTGTTAATGCAATCAATGTATCATGCTTTGTGGGGGGGAAAAAAAATGTTTAGTAACAAAGCAATTCAGTGAAATCTGTGCTTGGATAATACTATATCCATGAGATACACTACAGTATACTAAAGTATTACTATGTTTTTCAAGTGAAGCACAGCCAGGTGAATGAAAGGGATGCACACTGATGTATTAATTTTGTTTATGGTTCCCTTTGTTTCTGGGTCCTTGATTGTCTAAAAGGTTCATTACTGCGCAGTAGGTCTTGCCCCCTCCTGGGCACTCCAGGGCTACAACTGTTGATATAGGACATGGCAATTAAATTTTATGTAAAACGCAGCCTGTTACTTTAAACACACTACTTACAGACTTCAGTACATCCCATTGCTTTCTGGTGTTTCTCTAGTTATAATCAGAAATCATAATTGGTTTTCCAGAAAGCTCTGCTGCTCTGTTCTTGATGTAGGGGCAAAGAAGTGGAGTCTTCTTGAACATCTACTTCATTTAGGAACGCTCACACTGTTCCCAAGAACAGTTACTGATAAAAGCAATGCAAACTTGTTTTCCTTGGAAACTGCAGTTTCCCTAGGAACATAAGAAAGGTTGTCCTCAAGCTGTCTAACCTTTTCCACCTACTAGTAGTCATCTAAGAGATCATCAAGTATGTAAAATATCAACATTAGGAAAAAATAAATCTATGCCGTGTTCAGTGGTAGGAAAGGAGGAAAAAAAAAAGAGGGTAGGAAGATTGGTAGAAGGCCTGGAAATTTCTTGTATTTTTATTTTCTATTTTACTTCTTTGCTATAGGAGGTGCTGAATTATTAATGTCCATTTGATCTGAATAGTCCCTAATCACTAAAGAAATTACTTGTAGGAGTGAAATCATTAGGGTAAGAGCTGCATGACTGGCTTCTGATTAACTGATATGCAGTGAAGAAGCAGAATGTAAAACAAACATATTTGTAGAAGAATTATCTGGTGATTTTTCTTCTTTCATTTTATCTCATGTCAAAGAGTTTTGCTAATGCAGTCTTGAGAGTCGGTTAGCAGAAGGAAGAAAATGATAAATGTCTCTCAATAAACTGTCTTTGCCCCTCACTTTTGGGTTTGACCCTAGGAGGAAGAGAGGAAGAACAAAAAAAGAGGGGGGCAAAGTATATGTGAAGGATAAGGAACAATATGGAGCTGATTATTATATTTCATTTTTTTTAATTTGCTCTGACACATTACAAATGGTAAAATTAGTTTCACTCTACTTTTTTTGTTACAATTTTGCACTTCAGTGCATGTATTTTAAAGAGGAACAGGCAGATAAGACTGGCCTTATGTAGGCTGAGGTAGTTACTGACAGTGAAGTATAAATACTTAATGATTTATTTAACCTGTGAGCAGAAATTCCTTTCTGGTAAAATTAATCTGCAAATAGCTGAGGTATGCTGCCTCTTAAGCTATGATTGATTATGCAGTATAATGAAACTCTATTGGCATCAGGTTTAAGACTGATGTACATATAAATATAACCTGGATGAAGCTGCCAGATGCTATGACTGATAGGTGAGTTCAAGGTATTCTAGGCAAGTAGAGCCAGTCTCGCCTCTCCAGCTACCAAAACACAAGTATTGCACAGCTGGGATTCATGTGCTGTAAATAAAGCATAGTTCAGATCACCGTTGGGAGTAAATTGAAACAAAGACTCTTCTATAGTGGCAGATGCCATCCTACAAATAAATAATCAACTGTCTTGAAAGTTAGAGGTTGATCTTGATGTTTTAAATGGACTAATTCATGAGGAGGAGTATACTGAAGTATTCACATTAGTAGCTCGTTAGGTTGTCTGATTACCTCTAAAGTGCGAGATAAACTTTTTCAATATTCTTTCTATCTGAAAAAGGAGTTTTGGTCAAATTATAAAGCTAAATGTTTGCCATGGGCTATTTTGCACCCTTTAGTGAGGAAAAGCTTTTTTATTTTTTATTTTTTATTTTTTTAGTTATAAAGTCTTGAATAGCCTTAGCTATTTTTTTAGGATTTTTTGTGCCTGAAGATCATATATTTCCTCTAGATTAGAGGACTGTCTGAATATAACTGGAACTAGTAGCACAGAGCTTTTTTCAAGGGCATATGTCAGCTTGCAGTCCATTCCTGTCATTCAGCACCACAGGTAAGGAAGAATAAAAACCTCCAAGAAGGATCAAAAAGAGGCGAGTTCAGCCTCCTCAGTAATGAGCTGCTTAAAATTGATATGTTGCCTAAGAAATTTGTTTTATTACTGTTTACTTTCTGTGGTAAACCATAGGAAAAATGGGAAAATTTCCAAAAGTGGCAGAGAAAAGTGAATTGTTTCTTACTTCTCAATGACAGGAAAGGCAAGGAAGCCAGGCAATTACAGTCACTTAATTCTAGCTTCTATTCTCAGATGAGAAATTGCTAAGCTTATTTTATACTATTGCATATCTTATTTATTGTACTCATTAGTATTTTTCATGACTACATACTACTTGAGTCCAACTCTACTTCTTGGCAGCTGCTATTGCTGAGTATTTTTGGCATTGACTATGTCATTTCTCAGACATCAATCGTTAGATAAATTCTCTATCATTAAGCCATATTTCTGTGGCTCTGGTAAGAGAAGACCATCATTGCACAATTAGCCAGTGGGAAATGCAGAATAGATGCTACAAGTCCATTGCGACTAACCTGGCCAAAATGCTGGTTTGGGCTTTTAAACCCTTCTAATATTTCATTTTTTTCCAGAACTCAAGTTCCTGCCATTATTTCTTCTCCTGCCTTCCAAAAATTTGGAAGGAACTAAAGCAACCGAAGTTTGTAGCTTACGTTAATGATGTATAGGAGAATCACACTTTTTTATAGTAAGAACTAAATAAGGAGGTCTGTGCTCCAGGGCATGATGAGGTTACAAATAATCAATAAAACTACCAAAAGATCTTTTTTTAAGGAAAGCAACATTAAAGTTTGACCAGCAATAAGCCCTTTTGTATAGTTTCTGCAAAGTCACCCCCTAAATATTTTTTTCTTTGGCTTTTGTTGTTTTTCTAAGACCTGATAATGCAGCAACAAGTGTTTGCAGCATAAGGGTGATCTTTTCCGGTAATTATATTGCTCTAGGCAACATTGTATTCTTAAATAAGTAACAATAGAACAGAGCAGATAAATATTTAGTTTATTTGTTTTGCATATAATACCCAATGCCTGGTCATCAGAAACATTCATTTGAAACTGCCCTACATAGGAATGTTTTCCAGTTCCAAATAAAGTATTTGGTGTGGGGGATGAGTGCTCATCTGAAGTCTAAACACCTAATAGGAAGTAACGGGAAGCATTTGTACCTAGAGGCAGTGCCTTCTATAGCGATCCTGTGAGCTACATTAGGAAAGGAGTCTGGAAGGCAGGGAGGAAAGGAGACAGAGCCTGGCAGATGGTAAACTAGGTACATAGGTGGTGTGTCATTTTCTAACAAGAAAAAAAATAAAGTGGTTCAAAAACAATCCTTTTAAAGGGGGCTTTATGGGACATCATAACATAGTTTTAAAGCACTAAGTGGACCAAATACACCCTGGTTTTGAGGGGTGGCGTTCAAGCTGCTCCGAGACCCAGAAGCAGTGATTTGGGGGAGAAATGCTACGTGTGCTAAGCAGAGGGTAGTGTGGCAGCGAGAGGATTGCTCTCTGCCATGGGAGACGTAGGAGGTCACTGCTCCGTTTGGGTACCCCAAGCAGAGACTTGATAAAGCTGACTGCAGATAAAAAATAAAACCAAACCAGGTCAGGTCCAAAGGTCTAGCTAGGTTAGTGTGCTGCTACTGACTAGGCAGAAGCAGGGCCTAAAAGAAACTATGCAAATAAAGCAAGTATATACTCATAAGTCTGTGAATTTTCTTTGCATTTTATGATTTATAAATTAGGGTCAGAGGTCTGTTAAGTAACCCTGGATTATTTCTTCTCTGCTGAATTTCTCTTGTAGACTGACATCTTTCCCCTGCAAAACCCTGTGATGAGGAGTGCCTAGCTTAAGAGTATTAGAGATGTGTAATAGTGATCTTCTATCACGTTTTTTAGCTTTACTATTATTCACTAGCAGGCATGGTATCATTTGTTCACTAAAATACCTTCTGTCCCAGTATTTTATCAAGTGACCCATGCGTGACTGGCTCAGCAGAGCATTCTAGCTACTTTGGTATTTACTTCTTTATTACCTTTCTTTGCTTTGCTCCAGCAGAGGTAGTAGCTTAGGAATGACTCATTGCATCCCCTTTATTTTGTACCTGTCAAAGAATCAGAAGGCATTTGGAGAATGTTTTTGTTTGTTTCTTTGTTTTTTTCCTAATTATATAAAAAAGGGCTGAAATCCATTTAACTCATGGCTGTTTTGAGATTAAGTTCTGACATGTAAATAGTCTCTCAAAGAGGGAGGTTTCTATACGGGTTAGATTTGTGTTTTTGATGTAAAGTTTTTAAACATAAGTTTTTGATGTAAAAAAAACTTTTTTTTTTTTCCTTGTAACTAGAGATTATCACTTTTTAAACATGAACCACAGGTACAACTGCGCTTTTCTGCCAGTGAGGTCAATAATATGACTGAAGTAATGATCAGTTCTTGATTAGTTGGATGTCCTTTTCATGATTTTGGTAAAACATATGTCTTCTAGTGTCTAATATAGAGCAGGAGAGAAATATGCTAGGATTTCAGTGTTTTTATGTAAAATCTGTTGTGTTCTGAATGCCGTGTTGATTCAGTGTTGCTTTTATAGTGATTAGAAATACAGCTGACAGTCCAAGCTGGGCAAAATGTTTGCTAGGATACTAGGATAGATTTTTCTTTTTTTTTAATCACCATCTAAAGAGAAATTTTAGTATACCAATCAGTTGCAGCACCTCTGGGAGCATAATAATGATTAAAAACTGTTTGCTCGGTTGTTGCCATCACTCTTTCTGCTGCTTAAATGCCATGGCAGCAGGTCAGATCCTCTAAGATGTGTCACTAGTGCATAGAGGCGTGCCAGTTCTCTGCTTCTGCTCAGAGAAACTGAACCTCCAACAGTCATCAGAGGTGTTTTAGCTATGAAACTGCAAGGTAAACGTTCTTGTGTTTTGTGAAAATTAGTGAGGACGATGACAGCTTGGTCACTGCTGCATGAAGTTTTGAGACTTTATGCAAAGATGTGAGAGATGTGTGAATGGAAAATAAGTAAAGTTGCTAATTTGAAGCTATTTAGCTAACCACATGTATTTTGGAAAAACAGACAAACCCAGTACCACCAACAAAAAAAAACAAGCCTGAATGGAAGGAAGAAAACCTGTAAGAAGTTATGCTTAACACTAGACAGATTCAAGGTATTATGTTAACTTTAATAATAGTTTGCACTCATTTTCTTGATAGATGTTTATTTTGAAAAAAAAAAAATGGAAAAAGAAATTGCAGACACTTTTTTTGTGAGCTTGGAAAGGTGTTTTTTTGTTTTCCTCCCAGAAGATTAACAATAGGTAAATTAAAGTTAAGATACCTGAAAGTCTTTCAGAATAATTTGGCTGCAAAATATTGTTTAGTATAAACAGGTACAAAATAGAAACTAAAAACACACAGGTTCTTGTCTATTTCAAGGAAAAATGAGATAAAAATATTTAATTTATAGTTTTGCTATCTAAAGGAACCATTCGATTCAAAGCAAGATATGATGTGTAGCTTACACATCCATATTCTGTTAAAGGTGAGAAAAATGAGAATTTCTTTCAGAGGAATAATTGAGATTTCTACCAGCTTTTCAGATTTCTACCCATTATATTCATGTTAATACACTAGAGATGCATTACAAATTACTGTGTGAGAATTTAAGAGGTAGAAGGCAAGTGATAATGTATTGCTTAATTTATTTGACAAATGTGTTTTGTTTAATTAGTTGTTGTAGTACTTTGTAAACTATTAGAAAATGTTTTGTGATATGTCATCTAAAAATGATTTCTTATTAGATCTTGCAACAACAATCTATTAAATTTTGATTAAAGATGAAGAGAACTCTGAATTTTGTGAGTAAAATCTAGCTGTATAGTTTAAGAAAACTTGAGAGAGTCTGATACAGATGTTTTGTCTGTCTTTCATTAAATTTGTGAGGTAATATTTAGTTTGCTAAGTTATACTTTCTGGTAGAAGCTGTTCAGAGTTGTGTCTTGTTGGAACTATCAGCTAAGGGTCACTTTCATTTTCAATTCTTGAAAGTAAGAAAAAGTCAATCTTCAGTCACAAATGAAGTAATCTCTGAAGCAGAGCTGATCAAACATTTTTAAAGCTTTCAGAAAATAATTTCAACCATCTCACTATTTTCTTCTAACTCTTCTTCTCTGCAGTTATAGTTTGGAGAAAAATTGTAAAAATGGACATGTTTTTCTTCAAAGCAAACTTACTGGGGGGAAAAGTCCCCAAGAAGCTTTTAATAACTGTTCAATTAACATATGTGAGTATTTCATCTCTGATGAAGACGCTTAAGTATTTTAAATAAAAATAATCTGGCCTTCTTTGTATCACGTGGTCACTGTGAGGATCACTTCTAAACAGGTATTTTCCATTAAGCAGCCTATCTATTGGTTACTATCCCTAAACAAAAAAGATTCACTGTTGAATATGGAACAGCATTTCAGAAGATACAGAGCATCGTGGCTTCTCTTATGTATAATGCAAAATGAGATAGGAGAAAGTGACATAGGCACTTGCTTTTCATAGCTATAATGACAAGCAGTAGATAAGACTTTGAAGGTTTGTGTGTGTTTCATACGGTTTTGCCTGACAGAAGAAGTGCCAGTGTAAATTTGGCTCCTCTGTTGCCTAAATTGCAAAATGTCAGTCAGTAGTTGCAGTGGCTTATGGAAATGAGGGTAATGTCAGCTTCCTTCAGTGTTACGCTTTTCATGCTTTAAGCAAGTACGACTTCTTGTGGTCTGAAAAGTTTGAGGTATTTTAGATCTGAACGATAAAGCATTGTAACAAGTTTCCCCCTTTGTACTGAACAAGATGTGACTGTTGTCACCAAGACACTTGGATGCTATCAGCCATCAGTTGTGAAATCTCAGCCTGAGTGTGTTTGAGAGCCTTTGGGCGTAAATAGGGCTGTAATGGATGGTGCTGCTCTCCTGCACCTGCTCAAACATGCTATTCCTCTTACCATTCCTAAACTAAAAAATAAAATTTAAGAAGGTATATTTTACATGGGATTTTTTTGCCCCGGACATCAGTAGTCCCAGAAGGTGAGAAAAAAATATGATTTGCAACACTCTGTTAAGCAAACAATCGTGGTGACACCTAATTACCAGAGATGTTTCTAACTGGGCTAGGGGGACTTATGGAGGGCTTTGTTGTTTGTGGATGGAGACTCATCAAGAAGGTGCTAAAAAGATTTGAAATCATGGCCTACATCTTAAATGTAGGCACATCAGATAGGAAAGCAGGAGACGAGGAGGAGTGTGTTTTTAAAAGAAGTGTTAGGTTCAGTAGCCCAGCCCTCCTGAGTGCTCTAGGCAGTGGAGAGACTCTTCCTTTACCTCCAAGGAGCTCTTGGGTCCCAGACTCGCCGGTTTTGGAGTAAGGCTGGACCAGATTGCTGCTAGGATTTGTAGTGTGGGGCATGGGCAGATGAGGAGGGGAGTGTATTTATGCCCAGGTGAGGCTGAAAATTAATTAGAAGCAGGCAAAGATATAGATACAGGCAAGTTACTGGTTTAAAATTTCAAAGTAACAATAGTCTCTTTCATTCTTTTTTTTTTTTTCTGTTGGATTGCTGGTTGTAATTACAAATCCAATTTAATTATGCTTTTCCGAACACCTCCCATGGAGCCGCTGTCTTTCCAATGGCTGCAGAGAGCATCTAGAAAGAGACTAATTTCCTCTGCCTAAAATTAGCCTCGTGAATACCCCCTGGAGGTACTACGGTTTGTGTGCGCTCTATATAAACATTTTAAAGAGGGTGCGCAAAGGAAATCTAGCCAAGAATAGAAAGGAGGTTTTATGTTGCTAGGTTATATAAAACTGCAAAGGTTTGCCAGGTTTTTCTGTGCTTTATTCAGCTTGCTTAACCCTTTGTATGGTCTACAGTTAAAGTTAATATTTTAGGATAGTTCTGAAAGACTGTGTAAAGTAATAATTGCCCTCTTGCCCCCCCCACCCAAAAAAGAAATAGGCAACATAGTTTCTGCAACATGAAGTGCTGTGGAGCGGGGTATGTAGTGTGCTGCCTCCTCTTTCAGCCATTGTACATACAGAAAATTCCTTTCTATTTTGTAAGGATACGTGGCTTCCTCTTATGTGTGTTGCACTTACCTGATAAGCAGTAAATTCATAGGTTTCTGGCATCAACCCCCTTCACCTCCTTTTTCTGTGCGAAGGAAAGGTGCATTCCTAATCGACCTAAAAGGCAGAATTTGTTTTCTACCTGAGCTTGTCATAGATTTCCTATGAAATCTTCAACAGTAGAGATGACACTTCTGCCCAAATTCCGTGTCAGCAAAGTGAGGGGATGCCAGTTTCTGTTCCTAGGTTTCCTTTGGTATTCAGCTCTTACAGCAACAGGGACATATCAGCTTATGTTAAAGGAAGGCTCTTACTATTCAGCATTCTTTATTGACCCTTGCTTACAAAGGCAAAGCAGCTTTATTCAGACAGGTGAAATTCTGTTTATTCTGTTTCTTCTTAGTATGTCTGAATGAAATGAATGAAATTGAGATACAATTTTGCTGTTCCTTAAGTTTCATGCTCTGCTTTTATTGTTCTTGCAACCAGTCAAAATGTTCTTATCAAAATGTTTTCTAGTCAGATAAATTATTTTAGTGGATGACTTAGATTTTTGTAGACAATAAACTCCACTGATGATAAAGTACGCAGGCTGAGTAGAAAGAGTTGTGTGAATCACATTTTATGCACCACTTTTCTACTTTGCAAGTTCTTTTTTATTTATCCTAATTTAAGAGCTGTCAATCTGTTATATGTCAGTATGAATTTACTACATTTAGAAGGCAGCTCAGTTTACCATCTCAAATTTCATTTTTCTGCATATTAGGCCCAATATGGCCAAATTGGGGGGGAGGAAAAAAAAAAAAAAAAAAAGTACATTGCTTGATTAAAATGTTAAACGTGCACAAAAAAAAACCTAATAAAGATCAGAGAAATATTAAAATACTATTTTAGTATCTGCAAGATAGTTATCTATAAGTTGAGTATTCACATATTTAAGACCCGAAAGACGGGAGAAAATGAAATGTGTAGTTCACTAACAATTTAAATTGGTAGGACACAGCCAAAGCTGATGGTGTTAAATTGTAACACTGTATCCTCCCCAAAGGTGGGAGATGCTTCAGTGCTGTTTGTATTAAATGTACTGAAAAATGTATTGATCACAGTGGTAAAAACAAAATTTTCTCATAAACTCAATGTATTCTTCTTAACAGTTATAGATCTGTATTGTATGTTTAGTGTTTTTCTGGTAGTGTTAATATTGTATATTTTGTATCAGATAAATTGTGTCATAATAATGTCTGAATAAATACTTCTTCAAGTTTTTCCCTGTTTCTCCTCCCTTTTTACTGTCTCTATCAAAAAAGAATCTACATGTATTTTTGGCCTTTTTTTAAGGTTAATATAGAAAAAAAATGCATTGTTTTTGCAAGGAGAAGAAAAACATTCAGAACCAGCAGGCACCAATAAATAAAGAAGAGCAAGTTAGCATTAACTTCTTTTGCTTTGCTCTTCTTACCTGCAGTCAAGATCCTCAAAGTACCTCTTACTTTTACACAAACATTGTAATATTTTCTTACTAGCATGTCCTCCTGTACTGCAAAATACTTGCAAATAAAAATGCTTTCAGTACAAGCTAAAATGGAAAAGGAGTTTGATTACAGCAATAATTAGAGCAGGGTGAAAACTATGTTTTTATCACTGATAAAAATCTGAAGCTTGTCTATTTATAAATGTGTTCTATTGGGGCTGCCATTTTAAAGTACTTTATAAATAAAAGTTTTATTTATTGCAACAGGAAACTTATTTGAACAGGGCTAGTAACTCTGACCATAACTAAAAGCGCTGGTATTTGGCTTCTCATGTCCATTCCCTAGTTATTGATGCTTCGGAGGCTGGTTGCTGTGTCTGGTTAGCAGTGATGTAAGGTGGAAGCTCCTCACGACTTCTAGTTTATTGTTGTCAGAACTGCACTATCTATCCATCTGAAACCCACAGTTTAGGTGGTATCTCACTAACTAGGGATATTGAAGTTCTCAAGTCTGTATCTGATATAAATTTATCACCAGGATAAATTTGTGTGTCAAGTTACAGAGCATGAAACCCAAGGTAACATTCAGGATTTACATAGACAAATGTACATTAATTAGGTGTGGGGAAATGTACATTAATTAGGTATGGGGTGTGTTTTTTGAGTGTTGTACCACTTTCTTTCTAATACCAGATATTTAATGCCTGGCTTGTGATATTCTTGTATCATTTTGGAGATCTTTGTTACCACAGAAAAGAGGCAGCAGTACAGAAAGCTGAACAAATGGCTCCATCTGATGAGGACTCAGTGAAGATGTTCCTACAAACCCAATTACTTGGCTTATTCAGGCAGGGCCCAACAGCTCAGCCTTTTCTTCAGTTAATGTCTGCACTTCTCATTGCAGAAAGAGAGGTGGTGAGAGACACAGAATCTGACACCATGGAACAACATGTCCCTTGGCCCCTTCTTAAGGATTGAAAGTGTTGAGTCTGCACTACAAGGGAGAAGGGGAACTGACCCTCCTGTTTCTTTCCAGATCAGCATGCAGTTAGCACAAAATTTATGTAGTTTATTTTTTTTGTCCTCTGGTGCATTAATAATTTCAAGGTTTTCAAAATTTTTTTTTTGATTTGTTTGATTTTTACACTTCTGTGTATATGTGGCTATAGTTCATTATGTTAACAGGCATAGTGAAATAAAATGTTGATTCATTATGAAGCGCTAGTTAGTTTCAGTCTTTCTTTTATTTTTTTATGAAACCCATAACTTACAAAATATTTTAAATGATGTAAAAACTACAACAGAAAGAAGTGTGCTTTGTTTCTCCTGGCTGGTAATTGCAAGGTCAGTTCCCCCATGCTATCATTTTATAGATGGAGGTCTCAGGATGAGAGGTGGGAAAGAAGAGAAGATTAAAAAAATGACAGTTTAAGGGGTGTCTGCTTGACATTAGAAAGGAGGAGGAAAAAAAGAAAAAAAAAAAGGGGGTATACTTTGCTTATAGGTGACATGAGAATAGTGAAGGTTATATTATCTTTTTGACTCCTTGTAAAACCAAATAGGAAGAAAAAACAGGGAGGGAAGTACTCACAGATGTTTTGGTGCATTATACTATATTCATTATAGGGTCTGTGATTTTGCCTTTAATTTAAGAAGAACATGGCTTTGAGAGTATGTAGAAACAGTGATTAAAGTGCTAGTCTTATGTTTCTTGAGGCTCCAAACATAAATATTTTGCTCATTCAGGATTTTGGGATCTTGAAACTATGCAATTTGGATAAAATATGAGATCTGTCTAAATCATCTTTTTTTTTTTTTCTTCTTTCTCCATGTTTAAAAAACAATAACAGGCTGAATTGAGCCAAGTTTATTTTCCTCTACATGGAAAATAAAATTGTTAGATCACAAAAATCTTCACTGGATGTTGGAGCTGCCATGACATCTCACTAAACCTGAATTATTTCAGCAGCTGGATGGATTACAAATGGGGTTTTAGGCCTCTCCTTACCCTTTAGTTAGAGATAAAATGGTGGTTACAGCCCTTTCCCCTTGGTGGGGCTCATCTACCGTAGTATCAGAGGTGGCTTTCTTGATGTTCAGTTAGCTTGTCTCACTCATTGGCATGGCTTTGATTCGATAGTTCCATCTGCACTGGCAATTTTGCTTCTGATTTAGTTGTTTCATTTTTTGTAGCTGTCCTTTTTTAGTACTTTATTCTTGGGAGTTGTTTGCCCTTTTAGATCTTTGGGTTTTTTTTCCCTCTATGGAGACCATAAAAACTGTTGGAAGAAACTGGCTTGGAAGGAACTGCGAGATGAAATACAGAGTTTGACGTCATCTGCCTACAGCTGGCATCTCCACTTTCAATGGACTTTCAGGCATTACCTTAAAGCTAGTAACATGGATAGAGATTCTTCAAGTTTTATAATAATACTCATTTTATGAAGCCAATGAGTCTTATTTCGATGAGTATTTCACCTAATAGCTTCAGTGATGCTTGGATGTTACTGCTGTATGGTATTGCTTAGGAAAGTTGGAGCTCTTTGCACTTTCTTCCTTCTCATTTCTCTTAATGAATTATAAAATTGCTAGAGAGGAATACTGGAAAAAAAAATCTGCTGTGAATCTGAAAAGTTACAGAGACAGAAGTAGCAGGAGAGAAATAGCACTGCAGATATGATCTGTGCTACTTCAGTAAAGATTTTGAAGATGTATAGTCCATGCCATGACCTTCATGTTTTGCAATCAACAATAACTGATATCTAAAGTAGGATTTAAAGTGTGCCCTAAGAGTTGTATGTTTGAACTGTACTCTAGAGATAAAAATCTGCTTCTTATTGCCCTATGTGGAAAGGATCTGTTAGTCCTGTGCCTTGCAGTGACAAATATATTTGCAGCTCATTGAATTATAATTGTCAGTTCAGATTGCTGTTATTCTTGTAGAACCAGTCTGTGGCCATCAAAGCCCAAATAAAGTGTCGTAAGGCCTCATCTCTGGAGCTGGTAGAACAGAGATTGTTCGGTTGTGTGAAGGTACTTTTTACAATATTTCACAGAGGGATGCTGTCAGGGGAAACCAGAGAGGAATTTAAGTAGAAAAACTTTTCCAGATGAGATATATTTCATGAGGGTTGAAGATAAAGACAGAGAAGGACAAACTATTTGAGAGAAGTCATTTTCAGTTAAGGGAGAAGAATCACTTCTCCAGTTTCTCTTGAGAATCCCTTCTCAAACTCAAAGGCATCTATTGGTGGTGCCTGTGAAACAAAAGTTGTTCTCTGGCCCTTCAAAATGTTAAGTCAGCACTTTCAGATGAATAGCAGAAAATTGAATATAAGTTCTAAGATGAAAAGTGTGTGTCATAAAAATAACACACTGTTGCTTATGTGGGCAACCTCAGTGCATTAGGATTGCCACAAAATTGAGTCCTTGCAGGTAGGGCATTAAATTGTGCAGTTGAGGACTAAACCTGCGTATTCAGCATAGTAGTATAAGCAGGTTTATACCACAAAGCTGTGTCTGTAGATATTCAAATACAGGTCAGATAAAATACCAGCAATATTAGTATTATTTGCTAATTCCATTAGTGATTCATCTCATTGAGGGAAATGGTGGATGAATTAGCTGCTCGTGAGGAGAGAAAGTAATTCCAGTTAATTTTGAATCGCTTGCACAGCCCTCCAATTGCAGGATACTTTTTCTGAGGAGCTCCTGGCCACAGGTTGAGCAGGTTGGGGGGCTTTACAAGACACTGTAATGTTGCAGAAAAATCCCCATGACGCTGCCTGCAGCAGCCCTTTGCTGTGGTCCCAACCTCAGAGACTGAGGCCTGAGATAAGATTTCTTCTGCTGGGAATGATATCAAACTGCCACTGCTATGTGTCTTCATCGTAGTTGGGATGTCAGTACTGGAGCAACTGTGGGTCTTTGAATTTGTCCTGCTAACTTTAGCTTTGGCTCTTTGTAAGAGGGATGCTACTTAATTAAAATACTACATATGCTGTCATGCAAATAGCAAAAAAAAAAAAAAAAAAAATCAGGTGAAAAGATTTTGTGCATTTGGTTTTGATTTCTAAAGATTTTTAAAGATTTTTATTTTATTTGAGATATTTGGACATTCAGAAGTAAAAAAGCTTATTCCATGGTAAGACAGCAAAGAATCTGCAACTGTCAGATAAACCAAGGTAGACTTTTTCAGAATTGGCCCAAAGTATTAAAACAGCTAGAAGAAGTTTGAGTATTGGAAAAAGAAATCAAGAGAATCAGTGGTGTTGCTGACTGACCATGAAAGAAAAGAAACAAATATAGAAGGATAGGCTACAAGCAGAAAGGTTCAGTAAGTTGAGTAAGTAATCTTAATTATAAAAAACATCTGTTATGGCAGAGTTGATTATAGTGTTGGTTTTTGGTACTAAAGACATGCTGAGATTTGCATTTGGAACATGAAATATGGGAACAAGCTGATTTAAAAAGTAACATTAAGCCTCTGAATAAAAGTTATTTGAATTTGAAAGTAATTTAGTCTCATTAAAATTTCTGCTTTATTGGGTGGTAGCAAAATGTGCAGTGTTGTGTGTGTGTGTGTGATGTTTTTCATCTTAAGTAATATGAAGGGTATATGAATGAAGGTGGTGAGCCATGAGATTTGCAGTTCAGAGCACCTTGCCCCAGGACTGTGAAAACATACTGGAGTAAGATGAAGCAATCCTTGCAAAGCAAATTGTATTGTTATTCTTTCATCCAGGAATCTGTTCTCTTCGCAGAGTAGTGAAGCTGGTTTCCACGGGGCACAGTAGCATATTGAGAGATCGGAATGCAGGCTTCTCTACACTGATGTCTTGCCCGTTTGGCAGTGCTGCCTCTTGACAGACTGACACTTCTTGTGAAAACAGTTTGGATATCATTGCCACTCTTCCTTACCTGTGCTGTAAGGGTTTCCCTCAGTTCTGCAGAAACATGCTGCATTTCTGTTAAATACCAATAACATGGGTGATTTATCAATGTGGTGTGATATCTTGGTTCTAATATTCCTTAATCATGTTCTCATGAAAAATGTTTGTTTTCTCTTTTTCAGGAGCCATGTTAGTGGTGTCAGACAATGTTAGATACAGTACTTAGTGATTATGTGCCTTTCTTGGTGGAAAACCCTAAGCCTGCTTTTGCCACACTTTCCTGTAATATTTGTCCTTACTTCTGATTGAGGCTTCAGGACCTCTGAAGAGCTATGTTTCACATGAAGAGGGGGGCAGCCAGGGCTGCCACACCACCATACAAGGCAAGATTTCTCTTCTGGAGAAGTGCAATTACCCCTATGTGTTTGTCACCAGCTTTAGAGCTAAAATTAGATTTTAAATATACACCTATCATTTTTAACTCTGAGGAGTGGGTATTTTATTGCACCTTTCTGCTGTGAAAACTGCCTGTCATGAGTTAAAGCTGAAAGCGTTTACCTTGATCTATCTCGTATGAAGAAAGTTTTCTCTTCATCCAATGACCGTAAATCTGAAATATGAGAGTAAAGTGTCTTGGGCAACAATATGGAATTGTTGCAATTACATACATATTACTACACAGCAATAATAAAGCAGAGATACCAAACCAGAAAGTCCTGTAGTCCTGTAAATTTAAAGTAATGTCAGTTTTGATCTAAGTGTTTTTCTTTCTTCGGAAATGCTTAATCTTCTAAATGAAACTCAACCCCTTCTTCTGTGAATGAATTTTTTAAAAAAAGCAAAAAAAGAAATCTGCAATTGCTGGTCTCTGAAGGGCATTTCTGGTTTCTACAGTCTGTAAAAGGTGAAAGCTATTCTCATTAATGTGTTGATGGCAGTTTTTGCACCTGTGTATGTTCCCTATAGTAATCATAACACTACCATCCAAGTCAGAAATCTGTACTGAAAACTCTGTATCTTCGATTACCGTCTCTTTGTCAAGGTTCCTTGTTCACTTTCAGGGCAAGAATTCACAAAGCCTCACTTTCCCCAGAAGCAGAAAAGGTTTGTAGGCTTGTAGTGATACTCACAGTTGACACAGAATGCACTAACTAAGATGATATCAGAGCTCACGTTATTTAGTGCATATTGCTTTTCCTGAGCTCTCTACATGTTTTTAAGAACTGCAAGGAAAATTTCCCAAACAAGGATATATACCAAATAGTGATACATATATGCCAAATCTTCAGTGATGGGAAGGGATCCTACAGAGATCCTGTAGGCTGCCTTTTTCATCCTGTTATCTCAGTAGGAATAGTAGAATTCAGCTATGTGTACCTAACCTTACCTAATAGAGTAAGTTCATTTGCCTTCAAATCTGTGTGAGTAAGCTGGGCAGGGATGGAGAGGAGACAGGTGGAGTGTCTTGTTCCATCTTGCTTTGTGTCCATTAACACAACTGAAATTGTTACACAGACAAGGCATTTCCAGAGTTTCAGATGAGGCAACAGGTTGTATTAAAGACCTGGAAGGTACCAGAGAATTTCATCCAGCTAATCTGGAGAAAAAAATTTGCATTGCCTTGTCTGTGCTAGGATCTTTCTTACTGTTTTCTTATTCAGTTAAGCTGATGATAACTCGCTAGGTAAAAAGAGGCATTAAGTGGCATTCTGCAGTGATACTCCTTCACCTCTTTTGTTATACCAAACTTTGCAATATGTAAGTTATATGGTCTGAGCCATTGGAAAGTCTTCATGGGTGAGACAGACTTATGAGTGGATACACAAAAGTAGGGTGTGTATAAAAATGAGTGGCTGTGCTTGATGATACCAGTCAGTGGATATCTGTGAACAAGCAGCTACAAGTGAGTAGTAAATACTTGATGAAGTGTACTTGTGAAATGAGTATTTTGTGTTACGATGTAGTAAAGGCATAGAATGAGTATGAATTCAGATGCAGAAGCCTAAGTCTTTGCATATGCTTATAACTCATAAATGATATGCTAACTTACTTGAATATATACAGTAAAATTTGTTTTTCAAATATTTTATGGTAAATATGTTTCTGATCATTCCACTGGGTATTAGATAAAGTTCTCATTACTGAACTATTTCTAGTAAAGACTTTGTGGCATGTTTAAAACATTGCCAGTAACTATCATACTGAACATTTCAGCTTACTTTTAATTCTTGTTGCACATCTCTCAATTATCCAGAAGCATTCCAAATGATGTTATGCTGCTATGCTATGCAAATGGTAGACTATTTTTTTTTTTTCCCTCTGTTATTTTTTTCTTGTTAATGCATATTCTTTTCTCACAGGGTCCTGATTTTTAAAATGCAGCCTCTGCAAGCTCGTTTTCTTGTCTCAAATCTGTGCATTCCTCGTGGCACTTTTTAACAAAGAGGAACATTAAGCTTAAATGAACATCTCGAGGTAGCCTAGCAACAGGATATGATTAATAATACCTTTCACCTAACTGCATGCAGATAAATGTCTCAAAATGAAAGGAAATTCAGAATTGGTTGGCTAGAGACTGGCAGTGCAGTGAGAGAGAAAAGGTAATGTGATAATAACTTGTGATCTTTGTTAAAAAAGGGAAAGAAAATGAAAGAGGTATTTAATGGGTTGGAGCTGCCTAAAGGAGCCAAATAGAGAGTATAATGGCTTTATTTATTTATTTATTTATTTTACTAACAGATAAATAGAGAGAGCAAAAATGCCCTTGCTTCTCATGATTGGTTATCCTCACTGATTTACAAGCTTTGCTTCTTCATTTCTGAGGAATCGGAAACAATCGGCAGTAATTACTGGGCAAACACCACTAAAATGAAATGTAGTATAATTTAGTATACAGCTGGTGGCTTTATAGGACCACAGCAGTTTGTGTAAGTCTAAAATGGCCCTTTATACTCATTATTATTAAAAAAAGAAAAAGTGGTATTATGTTTATAACTAAACAGTTGTCTAGCAGAGAAAAAAAGGTTTTTTTGTCATTCTGTTTTAAATGACTGCATTATTTAGCTTTTTGTTAAAACTTTGTAAAACTTCAAATTCATTTTATATATATATGGTCATATATTTATATATATATATATAAGTTTAAAAAAATTGAGATACCTACTTTTTCAAGCACTTCAAAGGCAATAAAATTCAAATTGACCACACAAGCTTCATTTTTTCCTATTGCACATTTCTTTTTCCTATTTAAAGGAAGGGCTGTTGTGAGAATTGGGTGAATGTAGGATATGTACGCTCATCTTGTAATAGTGGGACAGTTGTTATTTGTACGGGAGTAAACTGGAGCAATATATTTATATGCTGACTATAAATCTAGTTATCCGGAGACAGTCCCTTGGAATGGCATAAAATCATAAATTTAGAGGAAAAATAAGCACTTACAATGCAGAAGCACAAAACTTTGTCCTTAAGAGTGCACTTCAAAACCTGCAGAACCTGTTTTCTTCTATTTTCTGAATTACATAGTTACACTGATTGTGCTCTATTTTCTGCATAAAATCAGTAGTGATATTTTTTTTTCCATTTTTATTGGTGTTATGTATTTGTGTTTACCACTCAGGAAAAAAAAGCATACCTTTCAGTGTATTACAGAAGTTGAAGGAGAAATGCTGTGAAAAGTTAACTGTTGATAGTACTCCTTGGAACTACCTTGTCGTATTTTCGTCTCCTAGTATCCACCAGTGATCTTTCTGGTTTTCACTTACTTTACATAGATTAGTTCTTTAGTGCCTGATAAGAGTCCATGCTTTGTTACAGAAAGGGAAGGTTTCCTGCACTTAATAGGAAACTTATTTCCCTCTGTTAATGTTTGGTACCCCACTTTCAAAGTCTAATTGTTCTCCTTAATTAGGAACTAGGTCTCTTTAAGCTTGGACCTTTTTCAAAGTAGAGTTGCTGCTTATTTCTGTAGTAGCTGCTCTCAGCAGTTGTGCAAAGATGGTGGTGGTGGTCATGGTGTTTGAGAAGTGTAGCAAGGGACCCCAATTTTTGTTAGCTGAAATGCCCCTTGCAGCGTGGTGGGACTGCGTGTTTGACTGCTGCAAGACATGATGCTGTTCTCTGCCTGAGGGCTTTTCATCCATGAAATTTTCCCCTAGATTGGCTGTGGACATATCTAGTGCTCCTTCCCAAGTAACTAATGTTTCCTCTTTCACCTTTTGGTCTCTACCTGAATCCTTTCAGTCTTGGCTGAGCAGGCATGTGCTGCCCAAAAGCAGTTCCCCATCCCAGACCGCTTGCTGCCTGTGCTTTTACCCACTTGGGCATGTGTTGCTTGGTGTCGGTGAAGCTCCTTAGCCATCCCTGACCAGGTGTCACCATCAAGCTTGCAGCTGGGAACTGCCTGTTTATACCATATGACTATCTTATGGGGCAAGAAGTTATTAAATGCTACCAATTATAGTAACACAAGGTGCCTTTTGCCTCCTTTGAAATGGAAGTGGATTCATGGGGCTTTTGGTCATCATCTACAGCTGCCCATTTCATAGTAGGTGGTTATTTTGTTGCCTGATACCAAGTGTAGTAAGCTTAAGAATGAGACAAAGGCAAGTCTTCAGTTTGCTTTGTTTACCAATAAACACCTAATCCATATTTTTTGGAGAAATTTCACATTTCTTTCTACAGTTAGTGGACAGAACTGCTGATTAGTAAACAGAAATCATCCTTACACCTTAGCTCCAAGATTGCTGTCTTTGAGATTACTGTAAGATGTGGCACAAAACTACCTGAGATAAGATGATGCTGTTATTTACCTAGCTCTGTGTCAAATGAGGTCTCTCCAGATCTGTTTGTGAACTATCCTTACTGTTTGGCTCTACACATAACTTTTTATGCTTATACATCTTTACACAGCATTCATTGAAGAGATATTTTGCAGAACTAGTTTGACCTATATCTCGGATAATTGTTTATTTCTGAGAGGTGCAAGTTTTGGTCAGTAAAAGCTATTCATGCACATGTTTTCCAGCTTTACAGGCAATCTAGAGAGTCAGCTCTCTTTGGGGCTTTTGCCCTTAATTACATTTATAGGCTTTGGTTGATAACAGTTAAACCAAAAAAGCACAAAACTACAACCCTCTCTTTCTGGACTGCAGTTTCAGGGCAGCCTTTATTTTGCTGGTGAATCACATTTTCAGCTCATGGAAGAGAGACTTTCATAGAGGGTCTGTAAACTTAAATGAGATCAGAAGCGATTGCCTTCAAACTATCTTCATTTTCCAACCAGTCAATTTTAAGATAGAGTATATATAACAAAACAGCTGTGCACTACTATTTTGCAAATGGGTGCAATTTTGTTGTTTAACAAATCTCTGGAATACAGTTTGTTTATGCAAGCAAGACAAATCTGAAATGATAAATGGCTAATGCAAAAAAAAAAAAAAAAAAAAAAAAAAAAAAAAAAAAAAAAAAAAAGAAAGAAAAAAAAAAAAGACCTGGCAGGAGAGGGACATGTAGCTTCACATTGACAAAAGCAAGATGCAAAAATGTTTCCATGCAGTTCTTCTCTACAACTCATGAAATTTAATACATGGATGCAACAATCCTCAATGAGGTAAAATGTAATAAAATACTCTGTCCACTGAGTTAATGCAAGTACTACATGTTTATTACTTGCTATCTGATCTAAATTTTCAGAAATCATTTATGATTTGGAGTTTCTCTGTCCTTTTGTAACTCAGCTTGACCACGTTGTAAGACCCTCTGAGTGCCATGAATCTGCCCTGAATTTAAAGCAGAAAGATAAGCTGAATCCTTGCTGCTTTTTTATATAATTAGCAGTTACGGTTGATCTTTCTTACAGAACTGAAAGGGCTGAGGAAATCTGCTTGGCTCACAAACTTAGAGAGGAACAGTCTCTCTGCCCTCTACTTCCACTGCCAAAACACATTCACCTGTATTTCTGAGTTCCTCAAAAATTCTCTGCAGTTCCATAAGTGAAGTGAAACAGGGATCTGGGCATTTTAATCATAAATTTGACCATGGAGTTACAAGTGCCCTCAAGATCCCCACATTGGTGAGGAACTGGCATCAGCCATGAAATGTACTTTCTAAATCACTTGTTAGGGCACAGTCTGGCCTCCTTCTTCATGTGTCCTAAGTAGCATTAAGAGCAAATTAGAGCTGCTTACCTCTTTAATATCTGTTCAAGGGCCCCCCAGATAAATCCAGTGATGTAACTGTTATGAAGCAATCATTAATCTTTCTATTTTCATTCTTGTGGAGGTCAGTGGCATTCACAGATGTCTGAGCAAATCCATTTAGTTCATTGTATCTTGTTCAGCATCTCTATAGCGCTACAGTAGGACCTTGTGATTTTCAGTTTCATGGATGTCTGAAATGTTAAGTATTTGTTCTTTCCCCTTGGTGTAAGCAGAGATAGCTTCTTTTAAAAAAATAGAGAGGGCAAATGCAGTGGTACAAATTGTTTCTGTATCCAAGTTCAATCTGAACACTGCTTGAACATTTCCCTTTTATGACTGCTTGTTCATCATATACCCCTTTATTTAAGTATATTTTCCTCTGAGATTGGTCCTTCTTTAGCATGATAATTTTTAATGTGTGTTTAACACAATCAGCTCTGAAACTATATCACCTCTTCACCTTTTTTGTCTTCTTTCTCCTTTTCCCTCATCTGTGTTCACTCTTTTTTTCTTTTCTTTTTCTTTTTTTTTTTTTTCTTTTTTCTTTTACTGAATGCTTCTAATGATTTGCTCATGGTCAGAGAGTATAACTGGCATATAACACCACCATCCTTCCAGTGCTGCCCTTAGCAGACAAGCTGTTTAGATACAATTTTGTGTGAAAATCATTTGCTAAATATTGTTGACCTTTCAGGATTATTCATTTTTATTCATTATCTTTATTGTTCCTTGGCCATTTGAGAAAGAACTTCATATTACCATAGTATTGTATGTGTGTGGATTATTTATTTATTTATTTTTGGCTAGAAGCATTACTTTGACTTAAAGATACTGGGTACAGCTAGAACATTTTTTTCCTTATGGAAGTTTAAAAATCTAGAAACTCTCTTTGGTCTGCAGCGGATTTGATAACTTTTCAAATGATTTCTGCCCTTCACAGGTGCAAAAGTCATGTATATGTGCATGCAAAATTAATAGCAAAGGGAGATAGCAGAACATCCTTCTATGGAATGGCAAAAATAAAGCTCAAGACCCCAACAACAGGTAATAAAAATATGAAGACTATGAATGAATATTAGCCACAAGGTGTAACGGGAAGAGGCACAAAAAGACCTGGTTTGTGTGGAGTCCCATGCTGAAACATAGAGCACCTCACAGGCATATGCATTCATGCTTTTTATTCTTGTTTTCTCTATCTGTAAGAGAGAGGCCCTCAGAGCTGCCATACAAAGGATTCCTCTACAGGACAAGAGATGCACCTTGGTGATATAGCTCAGGGAAGATCAGATATGGAAGCCAAGGTGTAGCAAGTTTGGTTGCTAAATCTGTCTCTTCTGACCTTAATATATTGCAGGTGCTAAACCTCAATTCTGCAGATACTCCAGCACTTCAGCACTCCCTTAACTTAGACCACATGGAAAGTTCACTTTGTTGAAAGGTGCACTGTTTAAAACTGCACATGAAAAGATCACTTTGTGAATCACTGTAGTTGATTTCTCCTTTTATGAAGCTTGTTTTTAGCTTGTAATACTCGAGTAAGCCCAGAAGTCAAAAGGCACTTTTCTTTTCATGTGGTGAAAGTTAAGGGAGTGCTGAAGTGTTGGAGTTTCTGCAGAATTGAGTGCTGCAGAACTGAGGTTTAGCATATGCAGTATACTAAGGTCAGAAGAGACAGATTTAGCAACCAAACTTGCTACACCTTGGCTTCCATATCTGATCTTCCCTGAGCTATATCACCATGGTGCATCTCTTGACCTGTAGAGGAATCCATTTTTGACTCTTTCTTGTGGCAGACTGGAGGATACAGTGAAATAGGAACCATTTAAAAAAAAAAAAAATGCAGGCAAGTAATAAATGCATTGAGAGGTGGAGTAAAGAAGATTATTTTCCTTGGTTGTAATAATGGAACCATAAGCAATAAGACAAATAGGCTTAGGAAGGATAAGTCTAGCCAGATTGCTGTTTTACTTTTTCTGATAAGATTAAAAAATAAGCAGATGAATGGCAAGTGATATAATATGTGCATCTTGGTAAACCTTTTGATACTATCTCACAAAAGCTCACACGAAAAGCTAATGCAACTCAGCTTGGATAGAAACATGGGCATATGGACAGTAGACAACTTGAAGGACTGTAAATAATGAGCAGCAGTGAATGATGTTGCATTGAGACAGTGAGCCATAGTAATGAGGCTATGCAGGAGTCAGGATTTAGGCTCAAGTTTTTGTTCTTTAACATCTTCATTAAAGCATCTTTTGAACATGCTGTTGATTTACTCTTTTATCTAAAATGTCTATGAGGTGAATAAGTAAAAAATTGGTACCAACTGGGATTAGTCCTGTGCAGAAGACAAGATCAAGTAAATATTAGCTATATCTAAACCTGAAAAGAACTTGCTGGTGACTCTGATAGATGTAGGTGTTTATGTATTAGGTAGTAGATTATACCACTAGTTGAGTGAGGAGGAGTGGCAATATTTGGTTGAGTTACAGAAATACTTAAAGGGAATTTAGTTTAGTGAAATGCAAAGTTACTGAACAACTTGCAAAACAAAGTTACTTAAAACCTTGCTACTTGAGACATCCTGTGCTGCATTGGACAAAAAGCAATAAAATGTGCTGAGTAAAGAATGATAGTTTGAATAACTTCTCTTTGTCTGCAAGCCTAATTCCCAGACAGCTGTCAGACACTGTCATATATAGCAAGTGCTATCCCCTCTGCTCCCATCTGCAGTCCTATCCTCCGTAGGTCTGTTCCAATGCCTTTGGACACCTGCTGCAGAACTTGAAATTTGGTGGTCTTCCCCAGGATCTACATCTATTTTCCTGAAGATAAAGAAAGAAAGTGAAGATGCCAGAATGTAGTTAATACTTCACACATGCGTTCTATAATACAGCAAAACTGTTGAGCTGTGCTATGAAGAATGACCGGGAAATGACTTAGGTTGAATAACGGGTGTTCAAGAACTGTTGCTCAAAGATTTTAACAATAATAGAACAGCATGTCTACAAAACGATGCCATAATAAATGCCATCAAAGCTGTCAGGAAAAGATTACTCAAAAATTCCTTTTTCAGAATATTTTTAGGGAAGAGTGCTTTTCTTGTTAAAATCAGGACTGCTGGAAAATGCTTCTTTTGACAGATTGCCAGCAAGTGTTGAAATAATGATCTCATTTTTTTTCTGAGCTTCTTTTCATCTTCAAAATATTAATAGGTAATAGCTAATAATGCCCTTATAAATCACAAATGCATAACATATGGTGAAATAAATAATAGCTTTGTTGCAAGTGGTCTAAAAATGCCTGTGTGAATCTATCAATGATCAAATAATCAACAGAATACTGATTTTTTTTTCAGTTAAATCAGTGCCTCCTGTGTTTTAATGAGAGTCACTTAGACATAAATGTGTACTACTGCAATTGCTGTGTGATGAAATGTTGAGAAATAAATGCTAAAAAGGATTTTTTTCTTAAAATTGATGTACAGTATACTATGAAAATGTTGTTGATTTCACATCTTTTTTAGCACATACAAAATTTCACGAGTAGAGGAAACTTTAAATAACTTCATTTTGTATTTCAACCAGTTAAAAAATGATTGTTCTTTTTATGTGTTCATATAGAATATGTTGTCTATGCAATGGAAATTAAACCAAGGACAGATATTAGGAATATTTTATCCTGAAATTAAGAAGTGAGATTATTTCACAGAACTTCATGAATGCAGGCTTTAATTCTCTAAGCATTTTGTGGAAATTCTACCAAATTGGTCAGACCAAATTTTGCTTTCCGGTTCTTGTGGCAGTTATATGTTTGCCTAAATAACAAATATGTACCTTGTATGCAAGTATAAGCAATTAATATTGCTATACTAAAGATATGGGAAACATGGTAAATGCATTTTCTTTAATAAGGAATTGTTTCAGGTTCTTCCTGCTACTTCTTGTAATTAAGCCTGTGTAATATATAGTTAAGTACAGTTATATATGTCTCTAGGTGCTGCTTTGGATGCTGCTTGCCTAAAAGCAAAACAAGACTGTTTTCTGTCATCTTTTAGCTTGAGCTGGATCTGACTTAACACAAATGATGCTGAAATTAATTAGATGTGAAAATATAGCTCGTTTGTGTATACTTTGGATTAGAAGAAAGGAAGAAAATACAATTAGAATAGTAAAAGATGTGCATTGCATATAGATAGTGCATCACTGCAATGCTATAAGGAGACTAAGCTAATTAGTTTGAAAGACTGGCAGACAGTAAGAACTGTTTTGTATTCTCGGTATATCTGTTAGTACCATAAACTTTTACAATTTCAGTTTTGAAACAAATGATTTGTTTAGTGATAATTAACATTGGCACCATTTGAAGACTTTCGATGACTTTGTAATGCAAACAACTTAGTGTCTAATGCAAGAAATTAGCATGAACGTTTTGCTTTATTTTTCACAGATACTAACCTAACTATCCTGCACAGATACACCAACAGTAGAGTGTAACTGATGATCTACAACATCCAACTCCTGTATCCTCCTTCCTTCAGGAGGGGTTGACTGTTGTCTTACAAATGTGGCACTACAATGAGTTGTCTATGATGCTGTTCAGCAGATGAATTTCTAATTTCCTGAAGAAATTGAAGCATAAATTAATACATAAGCTTTTTTCTTACCTTTATAAGGTTAGAAGTGGCTTCTGAATGAGAGATTATTTGAGATGAACTGGAGCTCTGTCTTACAACAGCAACCAGTGTAGCAGACAGTGTTAACTGCCTGTTTTATTGAAAGTCTTTTGGAAGAAATCTTCCCAGTTGGGTGCTAAGCAAAAGAAAATGGCTCTGTTTAGCAGAACAGTAATCCTACTTCTTACACTAAAACCATGTGAGCAAATGGAATCATTTTTCATGGTATTACAGAGCCTAACCCACTTGGGGCCCCAAACCTGATGAGAATTCACAGGGCTCCCGTATTCAACAGCCACAAGCAGGTCACCGGTTTTCTGCAGTGGGAAAATTAAATAACATACATCGTCATTCCAGATGACTGTTAGGAGTGGTGTCGTAGCAGCATTACTCCAGCACTTGTAATCCCAGCCTCCAGTGATTACTTGCTTCTGTGGAAACTCCTATATCTTAACCATTTAGGCAATGATAAAGTCACTAACAAGCCCATGTGGATACATTTAACACTTCTTATAAAATTAATGCAGTAATCTTCAAATGTTTAGTGATGCCATAGCATCTGTCACATAGTGCCTCTAGCCATGCTGTGTTGTTAATACTTAAAAATAATATTGCAGAATTGTTTATCAGGAAGCTACGAGATGTACAGATTTAGTGTAATTCATTCCAAGCTCTGAAATGTGGATGTAGTATAAATCATGTAGTAAAATGGGAATAATCAGATAAGATTAGACCCTTGATACATACAAGCATGAAGCTAAAAGATTAAGTATGATACTGACAGATTATTTGAGGGTAACACTAAATACTGTTTTATACATTCATATAGACAGTGAATATCTGCTTCAGCAATGGGAAATGAGTTCAAAATTATACAGATGAACTAATGTTTTAGATTATAATTAAGCTTCTGTTGCAGTCATTTTAGCTTTTTATTTTGTGTTTTCTTTTGAAATGCCTGTTGGTCCAGGAAAATTGTAGAACAAAAAGAAACAGGCATGATGCTGTAGCCCCCCTCCTCAGTCTTGTTTCTTCTTTTTTTTTTTTAATCCTGAGTTCTATACCTTCTCATGTCAGGGATTTTCCTCATGAGTGACATTAACTGTCCCCAGCTCAACAGCCTTTCCTCTGCCTGCTGTTTTGCCATTTTTGCCTTGTATTGGCTCCAGCCCGTAAACCTTCCCACCCTTCACCATCACATCTTAGCAGCTTGCTTGAAGCTGGAGCTGCGGAACGGCGCTGCCTGATCAGAGCTGGCCCTGGGATCACAGGCTGCTGGAGCCCAAGGAGCGGGCATATGGCGCTTCTGGTAGAAAAACATCTTTTCAGGCCTCAATTCTCCTGCTGCTAGAATATAAGCAAAAAGACAGCCCTGGAGCAAGTTGGGGATCTTCCTGACAGCATATTCTTCTTTAGAAAGAAATGCTTATTCAGTGCAACTGACACAGTGTGTGGGAAAGAATGTTTCAAATGAATTTTCTAAATCCATTTCTTTAGTGAAACATGTTGACATTATTGTTTTGACATCTTTTGAATCAAAGGATCCTTTTTTTTTATTATTCTGAATTTATGTTACAGTCCGCAGCCTAAGAAAAAGGACAGGATGTTTTGAAATTATTTGAAAGTTTTATGTAGTACAAAGTGAGTTTTTATTCTAAAATTACTGTAATTTTAGAGTTTTCTTCCTGAGTTGAAGCAGAAAAGTTTGCAAAACCCCAAATGTTTTCCCAGAATAAAAAAGTGCTTCCTACTTCATTCTCAAGGCAACTCGTAAATAGAAAGACTGTTGATAGTAAAACATTACAAAAATAGACTAAGACAGGCAAACTGTACTACACCGGATCAAAGGGAGATAAATTTTTTGCTACCTTAAAATGAAAGGACAAAGATAAGACACGCATATGCAAACTCCAGAGCTAGGAGGTTCAGAAAGAGGTGGCTATTGCTACTTGTTTGATAGAAAAGAGGAAAAGCCAGGCATAGCTGTGATCACTTTTATCTTGCACCTTCATTCCAGAGCATTTCTGTCCAGAGTCTTGGGTTGTTCATTTATTTTTTGTTTTGCTTTTTTTTGATGGTTTTAAGTTTGTGTTCTCTTTTGGAAATTTATCTTAAGTTATGCTTTTAGAATTAGTTATGTAAGGAGGAAGAAATACAGTGCAGGGAAAATTGGGTCCCCATGAGCTTAGTCTTGATATAGAGACTAAAAATTTGGAAGACAGAAATGCGCAAAGGAAAGATTCTGGGTTCAAATCATGCGCTGCATTTCCTGTCCAGACCTCCAAACTGTCCGAATGAAGTCTACATTGACTTAAGATGAGAGACTAGACTGTGCTAAAGATTGCCCACACAGAAAACTTTGGAATTTCACATCCTTTTTTTTGAAAAGGTATCCTGCATTACTTTTTCCAAATAAAACATAATGGATGATTATTCTACAGGACTTCCAAAGTCAGTTAATTACATTTTTAGTCTCTTAAGTTGAAAAGGTGTCAGTGGAAAATCTAGTCATTTTATTTCTTTCAGAAATATTGAGAACCCAGTTGCAATCCGGACAAGTTTGGAAACTGATCTTTAAAGCCGTTATCACATTTTGCAATCCATATGCACTGCAAGCTACCTATCACGTAGGTAAGAATGAGTTGCTTTTATGGTAATGCATTTCATGTACCTTATTTAAAATAAAGCTAATGGAATTTTGATCCTGGTTTAATGGAAATGTTTTCATTTAAAGGTGTGCAGTAGAGGTCAAATGCTAGAGGCAATCTGGAAGAACCCAGGAGCATACCCATCAAGACAGTCTTTGCATTCCGCACCCCCTTTTTATCTATGTCACTTAGAAAAGGCATCTGATTCCTGATGTTATGAAATCAAACTTCTGAAATTCTTTCTATTTTTAGACAAAGAATCATTCCCCAAGTAACTGCATTTTCGAGGTAGTGTCTGAGAACACTGGTTAGTCTGTATGGACCAAAATGCTCGGTATGGGTGCTCGTGCAGCGTGGGACACGTTCTTCTCGGGAGACGTGCTCTTGATCCTGGTGTTTTTGTTCTGTTGTATGAGTTCAATGAGACTGGAAGCCAGTTCATTTTTTCATCGCAGGGGATTAGGTATGTTGGTATGTTTTGGTCTACCACCCATGAAGAGAAGGGTGCACAGTGAGGGTGAAGTCGTCTTTTGAATGTTACTGGAGGAGGGCTTAGAGGTGCTGCATGACTCCCATGGACCCTTCCACCAGTGTCCAGGAAGACAGGCTGACTCCAAGGAATGCAGACCTTCCATCTCTCTGGTTGTCTTTGGACTGAATATTCCCTTTTCTCCTTGAGAAGGAAAGAAAAGTTTATATTACATTACAACAAAGCAACAGCTATACTCTGGGTTTATAACATACTGCTCTCTGTCTGTCCCTGGTAGCTGGAATGCAGAATAGTTTATAAATGTATTTTAAGGTAACGGAAAGGCATTTCTTTAATTTTAAAAATATTTTTCTGGAACACCAGGTGTTTTATTGGATCCCCCTGCTCATGGCTGAACCCTGACATCATGCTGACATCCTAAAACGCTTACAAAATATTTCATCCAATGCACCAGGCTAGTAAAAAGAGGCAATTTTCTTTTTTTTTTTTTTTCCTCATCAAATTGACACCTTTTTTCTGTATCCAAATATAAGTTGTTTTTTTTTTAGTTAAATTATGCACAATTCCAGCAAAACATTATTCAGAGTTTGTCATGCATAGTAATTTCATGATTACTAGCTAGGATGTCTTCACATTTATGTATTTGCAAGTTGATTAAATAGCTGGTTACTTACTTAAGTAACAAAATTTATATAAAATTGCATCACTCTGAGGGGAAGAAAGGTGTCTGCTTCTTTCTAAAGAACTCATGTTGGTGTATGAAATCTATGAATCTGGTAATATCATGTTGAACCAGCACAATCAGCAGCTTTTCCTCCCTGGGAACTGAGATCCTGCTGGCCTCAGTGGCTGGAACGTAGCTGAGCTGGGCAATGCCACTACTTGGAGGTGTCTATACGTTATAGTAGGTATAGGTCGGAATAGGCGAAATAGGCATAATATGGAGAAGATGCAACTGTGGTGCTCCCTCTCCTTTTTCCACAGTGGTGGGAGCTCAGGAATGAGATGGCTCTTCTTTCACACCTCCGCATAGGCAGGGCTGTCTCTGCTGGTGCTGCAAGTGGGATTGTCCAAAAAATAGACCAGTCTGCTGGCAGTTATTAAATCATCCATGAAAATGTCAGCCTAGTTATCCTTAACTAGAAAATCTGAAAGTGAAAACCCAGTTTCTGGAAATGTCACCTTCTGTTGGCCTAGCAGTGGTCACGGTTCAGGCTTAAGAATTTCTCACTCCTCCTACCTACCTACCACGCATTCATTTACTTAGAAAACCACAAAATGGCCCTGCTTTCCATTGCTGTATGTAGTCACTGCTGTTTAAATTGATAAAATGCGTTACAAAAAAACAGCCTCAAATTTGAGAGAATTTTACCTTACTGTGCTGGGTGATGTTGTTGTATGGTGTGTGGGGCTGATCTGCAACAGTACGTGAGACTTCCACCTTCTCTTCCAAAGCAAATAGTTTCTAAACGTTCCGAATTAATAATTTCTCTAAGTAGAATGACTATCCTTTCCACTGTCTATACAGCTCATCATCGATATTCTGTATGTTTTCGCATTTGTGTATAGTTCGCTATCGCTGATGAGAGTTCTCAAAGTGTTACATCTCCCCTTGCTGGTGTGTTACGGCAATGGCACTCGGCTGTTTATCCTGCTTGCCTCTGTAGATTGCTTACTGCTTGAATCCAGGAGGATGATCATGCTGGAGACAAACAGCATAATTTAAGAGTAAATTTTTTTGTGTGTCGTGTGACCATTTATGAAGTGAATTGATTGAATCTGAGCCTTTTTTGATTTCTGCAAGTGTGGACCTTGGTCCTGTGTAGACTTGTCAGTGTATTTTATCATACTTAGAGCTATTTAAACAATGGTATGGTAACTGTTTTAACTGCCTTGCTTTATAGAATACTTTATTCTCCTGTATGTAAAATCAAAATGCCTAGTGTATATTTTGATAAAGATTTTCTTTATCAAAATGTTACGGGTCAATAATAATGATTAATTACTATGGATAGATCAGATTTTTAGTGAAATTAGGATCTTTACATGGAAATTGAATTTTTTTTATTTGGATTTTTTGTTTTATTTTGTTTTGTTTGTTTGATTTACCTTGGGAAAATGTGATAGAAGCAACACAGAATTGTGTTTTAGGAATTCATCAGCTGCAGCAGCAAATAATGGTCTACCCCTTCATCTGTTGTTATTTTGGGCTGTCTTTCACATGATTTTATGTAAGCAGGAGGTAATGTGGTTGGTTGTTTGCCCTACAATAATAGGTCCTACAGGGTCAGACAGAAAATCTGCTGAGCACAGTTATCTGGTCTCCAGCAGATATCCCTGAACAGATTGAAGGGGAAGAAAGCAAGAATAAAACAAGAGCTGGTTGTCCTTTCCCTTAGCTCTCTCTGTTTCACATAAGTAATGCTTTAATGAAACGAGGTTTCAAAAGTAATTTCCAAAAAAGAATTGTATCATTGTCTTTTGGAGACTAAAATGCAGAGGAAAGTTGATGTTGTTTCCTCGAATGGCTCTGGAATGTAGCAGGGCATTAGGAAAGGTGCAAGATGTGAGATGAGGTTTATAGGTCTTGTAACACAGGGACCAATCTCACATATTGTGCGTGGAATTTCACAGAGGATTTCCTATATTTGAGCATGATTTTTCTTTTCAAATGGTGAATTTGTGCCTAATGATAGCAGTATAAAGCCCCAGCAGATCACTAAAGCAGATCAAGAATAAGAAAATTAGTTTTGCCCACACTCATTTCTTTGAACAAAGCCAATCAAATGAAACACAGACTAAGTAAGGATCCAGGTCAGAACTTGTGGCACGTGCGCTTATGCCTTGTGAATATTGACCCTGAGATCTCAAGGGTAGATCTCAGCAGCATGATTTTTCTCCTTTCATATAGGATGATGTCTAGATAAGGTGTCCTAACTGTGTCATGGCCATGGAGTGCTTGGCAGGGAATTCTTGTGGGGCAGAGCAGGTTAACGAGACCTTTGAGGCAAGTGCTGAGATTTCCATCACCCAGGGAGGTTCATCACCCACGTCCCAGGGGGATTCAGCAGAAGCAGTGGCTTTACCCTTCCACCCCTCTCCCCAGGAGGGCATCCTGTGGAGGACACTGCTGCTCTTCTGCTTCTTGCCCATAGCAATGGATTTTCCTCTGCAGGGACCAGATCCAGAGCTTATCTGAGAGAGAAAGGGAAGTCTGTTTGATACACCTACTTAAGGGCCAACCCTTTAAGTAGGTGAATTTTCAAGGTATGTGTTTAAAATGGAAGTTGAGACTTTTAACTTGGTTTTCTGCCTTACTTACTATGGCATACTGGAAAACTTGAGAGCTGTGTCTTTAAAGGCTTCTGTTCATGTGGGGTTCATTGCCTCTTTTCTCTTCTTTTTTAACTTTTTTTTTTTTTTTTTTAATTAAACCCCCTGAGGCTAAATACGGCTAGTGGAAGGCACTATGGGATTGTAATCCAGAAACACAGAACTAATTTCCTTGTTTTACTTTTAAATTAGTTTTTTTCTGTTAACTAAAATTGAAATGTTTCAATTATGAATAATGCCAGGAAGAGCTAGTACACTTCAGTGGGTTTAATGAATTGCGTGTGTTCTTGCTGCTTTGTGAGCATGTGCATGGTGATGGAGTTTCTGAGACCTGTCACTTAATATATACTGAAATACATGTTTAATTTATGATGTATTAATTTTAACTATCCTAGCTTTTTTGTTTTATGAGCAGGGTTTCTGTAGAGCCTTAAAATCATTTTAATATGTTCAGAAGAAATTTCCACAGACATTGAATTCTATGAAAGTGGAAAAAGTAGCATGTTTCTTGTCTGCATTTATTAGCCCTAAGAATGTACTGGGTTTTTCTGTAATGATGGAAAAAAATACTAAATGGCAGTTTATTCTTTTTTTCTGAGTAACTAGTTAGTTGGCATTTACAGTTCTTGATACTAAATGTCAAGTCTAAATATATTAGCCGTACACTGAATATGAACCACATAAAAAAGCCGGCCACATAAGTACAATGCTAAAACTTCAGAATAGGTACTAACAGTAAAACTGTACCTTTTCTGGAAGTAATTTAAAAGATCACATTACAATTCAGAGCATCTTAGGATCTTAGGAGTGATTTCTATTGATTTTAAGGAAAATTTCCTTAGGAGAGTTGTACTTACTTCAATGCATTTTTGTATTGTCTGCAGTAGAACAATTTGTCATTTTGCAATGTCCTCCTTGTTTTATGAACTGTTCCTTTTTAGTGTAAGAAGATGATTTTTTAAGACTTCATTTTAATGTTCCAGAAGAATATGGGAGTACGTTTGACTCAAACCTCAGCCTTATGGTAACTTGTGAGGACTCAGAAGTACTTTTCTACCTAACTTCATTGATTATAATAGTGCAAAGACAATGAAGCAAACAAAATTAATGTAGTGTGGTGATTGCTTCATTAGAAAAACAAGAAAATATAATTTATGGTTATTAAGTGTGCAAACTCTTCCTGTTTTCTCAGAAATGGCCTCTTCAAGTTTCTTAAGAAACTTGAAAAGTAGAAAACACTATTTAAAATGGTTGATAGTGGTCTTTTCAAAATTGACTCAGAACTATTTTAAAAACTGAGGCAAAGCTGGCGTTTTAAGATTCTGCAAATTAAAAAAACAAGCACTTGAGAAAATGGCATAATCTTTTATGGAAGAGCAATGAATAGTTTTGAAGTAGATTTGATAGTCTATTTATTGAGAGAGGAGAGAGAGAAAAATTATATTTTACAGAATTTTCTTTCATAATTTAAGTGTAAGTTATGAATCTTCATCTCTCAGCAAGGAGCAGCATAAAATAAAGACACTTGTCTTTTTATGGGATTCATCTCATTTCACAACTTAAAAATGCTTGAGGGCAAAGAAAAAAAAAATCAGATTTGGGAGTTTGGAGAGTTTTTGTCTTCTGGGAGCCCCTTTGCAAGGCAAGCCTCCCAGAGGATGTGTTTTCCCCTTACTTCTTTGGAGAGAAGAACTGACCAGAGGAAGCTCCACATGTGCCTTTCAGATACCATTGCTCTAGCACATGGGTGGGAATTTAGCGATGGAGATGATTGATCTGAGGTGGGCTTGGGTGTGAGGGAGGATTTATAGTGAGAGGTGGGACTGGTGGAGAATTGATTTGCTTCTGTACTTTTTCAGCATCACCACTGTGTGACAGCTCTTAGAAGCAACTGAAATGCATCAGTTAATTGGGTACTGCGTAATTTTAACAGCTCACTGAGGAGCTGACTCTGCATCTCTCCCAAGTTATATTTACATTGACTTTCATGCTACCTATGCAGCAAAGGGCTGATTGAAGCATTTGGAGACATGTTTCAAATAAATAATGCTGCTTTTAGACTAGCGTTTAAATTTTTATGGAGATAGAAGTTGGTTGGCTGTGTTGTTTTGTTTAAAAGAATTGTTTGAGATACTGAGAACCAAAGTAAAAGACTTTTTTTTTTTTTTTTTTTTCTGGAAAATGCAGCAAACTATGCCATGCAAGTGGCTGTGAAAGTTATTTACAGTTGGACTATGTCACTAGGGGGCACTTAGTCACACGAAACTTGCTGTCTTTATCTGCTTAGGTTTTGTGTGTGCATGAACACTCCTTTCTCCAAAATAGCTTTCAAAAATATCTGTTTTTTTTTTTTTTAATTGATTCAAGAGTATGAACACATGGACAGGAGGATGTGCAAACACAGAACGGTTTCAGGGCAGTGATCTGCGGTGCAGCTTTTCCTTTGGGAGAGTGGGAGGGTGAAGCAGAAGTTGAAGCATGCAGAATTCAGTGCAGAATACACTCAGGCTACAAATATACTTGGAGGCTTCTCGATTAGTGTTAATTTAATTAATAAAATCTGAAGCAGCACAAATGATGATAGTTAGCAGTGGGGAAAAACCATCACAAACACATTTACTTTTCCTATGAATACCAAAGCACTGCCACTGTAATTTCATACCTTTACAAACTCCCATTATTAGAAATAAATGAAAACACAGATGACATTTTCACATACCAGTCATGAGATGCCAACTGGAGTGCTCTTCTAGAAAATGGTATATAAAATGCTTGCTTTATGTTGCCTGGATTCACTCTGCTTCAGCTGTTTGGCTGGTTGGGCTTTACTAGAAGAACCTCGCAAGGTGCATAAGCTATGGATTGCTTAAGATACACAGACAAATTGGTCAAAAACAGCCGTATTGGCAAATCCAAGTCTGGTAGTGAAGTTCTGTTTGTGGCTAGAAATAATGATTTTTTATTTACCAGTGGCACAGCTGTGAGAATTTGCCCCAGGATCCCTTTTCTCCATATCCCTCCAAGGGCCAAGCTCTCCCAGGGCGCTGGAAGGCGAGCCAAGGGCTGACCCAAGCGTGTGGGTTTTGCTGTCCTTCTTGGGGCTGTCACTGCCAGTCACAGTGTGTGAAGAAGGCACCCAGGGACTGCGTCTGCTGGGGCAGCTTAGTGTTGAGGCACGCAGACTGCAAGGATTAGTTTTCAAGTATTTTAAACAGCCCGGCATGCTCTCGTGTCCCTGGACTCCTGTCCCCACTTGGCGGCGGCGTCCTGTGCGCTCACACTTGCTGCAGAAAGCCCAGGGTTCTTTGTTTTTATGTTAGCTGCTATAGGCAGTCTGGCCAGCTAGTTATTAAATTAATCCCAAATTAAGCCTTTCTCCAAGTGGAAGCGTGGTGAGAGGATGGAGCTGGGGTGACTGCTGCATACGCCTGCACGTGCAGCCACCGCGTTGCCTTCGCGTGCGTGGTCCCTGAAGCCAGATGTACAGCAGTGGCTCTTGTCCTTTCGCAAGCAGACATAGCACACAGGGACAGCATGAAATCCAAAGGTTAATGCATATCTGTACTCTGTGACGAGGAAAAAAAATGGAAAAGAATAGGTTTCAGGTAGATTCTCTATAGCTGAGGAATTCCAAACAGTTCTCTTAGGCAAAATTTAGAGTTCAAAAGGCAAGTCAGACATGGTAATTATGGGTTATAGTAATTTAGGCTGCCTCAGAGGTCAAGACTATTAAGCCAACATTTTTCTGGATGATTATTTATGGCACTGGTTATCTGCTGGGGTGCACAGCAATGTGTTTGTATATTTTTCCATGGTGGTAACTTTGTGCTTTATGGTACAGTCTGATCTGTGCAGGCATCAGGTGCCCACCTGCACTATGTGCCGTGTACTCAGATGGCCCATATATGTGTTTGAGTACACAGCTCATATTGCCAGGGTGGGATTTATGAGCTAGAATTCTTTTTTCTCTGTTTGGAGCAGTGAACTTCACTGTAGGGTGCATTCCCCCATGTTTCTTGGAAAGATAAGGTGAATATCTGAATTTGCATTCCAGATGACTGTATGTTTTTAAGGGAAATTTAGAACTGGGTTTTATAAAAACATAAAATTATGCAAGAAACAATACATTTCATAGTGGCATTCCTTTGCATAGCTTGGAATCTAGGAGGCATAAACATTGCTGTCTCTCCTAATTGGTAAAATGGTTTAGAAATCGGTCATAAACTGAAAGCTTCTGGACAGCTTAGCTGAATGGCTGGCCTGGCAGAACTGTAAAAATTAGAAAGTGAAGTATTCTGTGGTTTTGCTTCTTAGGCATTTTGAGCAAGGCAGGTAGAGGGCACTAAGTGCTAACATTCAGCATGTCTGATCCATTGTACTGATGCTGGGCAAATTACATGCTGCTGTTCTCAACAAGGCCCATTTGTTTTTTCCTAGAGACATTGTCCAGCTTTAGGGGAGCAAAACTAGAAAACCAGCACATTGGCAGGTGGTACAGAATTCCTGTAATAGCTTCTACACCCTTATCATTCCTGATCTACAGCCTAGAAGGAGAATGGTGTGGTGTTTGCATGCAGTTTAGGATATTGCAGTTCAACCCCTTATTCTTCGTATGATTCCTAGAAACTTTGAGAAGTAACTCAAGTCCTTTTGTTCACTTATCCCTCTAAGTATTGCACTCTCAGTGTGATGTTTTCAATATTCAGTAAATCTTTTTATCATTTTTTCCGTTTCTTTGGAAACTGGTCTAAACACAACTCAGCTTCTTGTGCTCCAAAGAGTATGTATCAGTTCGATGGGAGAAGTCATCAAAGTCCAGCCTGAGGCTACATGGGGAGCTAGGACATCTGCTGCCAAATCAGGCAGATGTCATTTTATGTCTTCTCAGCAGTGGAGGGATTGAAGCCCAGGTCTCCCATATGTAGAATCATGGAATCATTAAGGTTGGAAGGGACCTTTAGAGATCATCTAGCCCAAGCCCCCTGCACATGCAGGGTAACCTAGAGCATGTGGCTCAGGACTGCGTACAAAGCAGATCTTGAATATCTCCAGGGAAGGGGATTCCACAACCTCTCTTGGCAGCCTGTGCCAGGGCTCTGTCACCCTCACTGGCAAGAAGATTTTCCTTAAGCTCCTGTGGAACTTTTGGTGCTTCAGTTGGTGGCCTTTTCCTCTAGTTCTATCGGTGGCCACCACTGAAAACAGACCGGCCCCATCCTCCTCACTCCATCTCTTAAAGTATTTATACACACTGATGAGATCCCCTCTCAGCCTTCTCTTCTCCAGGCTGAACAGGCCCAGCTCTCTCAGCCTTTCCTCATAGGGCAGATGTTCCAGGCCCCGGATCATCCTCGTAGCCCTGCGCTGGACTCTCTCCAGCAGCTCCACATCCCTCTGGAACTGGGGAGCCCAGAACTGCACACAGGACTCCAGGTGTGGCCTCCCCAGGGCTGAGTAGAGGGGCAGGATCCCCTCCCTCGACCTGCTGCAGACGCTCCTCCTAATGCACCCCAGGATCCCATTGGCCTTCTTGGCCACGAGGGCACTGCTGCCTCATGGTCAACTTGTCGTCCACCATGACGCCCAGGTCCCTCTCTGCAGAGCTGCTCTCCAGCAGGTCAGTCCCCAGCCTGTACTGGTGACCGGGGTTATTTTTCCCCAAGTGCAAGACCTTGCACTTGCTCTTGTTGAATTTCGTAACATTTCTCACTGCCCACTTGTCCAGTCTGTGCAGGTCCTTTTGGATGGCAGCGCAGCCCTCTGGGCTATCAGCTCCTCCTCCCAGTTTGGTATCATCAGCCAACTTGCTGAGGGAGAGCTCTGTGCCTTCATCCAGGTCATTGATGAATAAACTGAACAGGACTGGGCCGAGGACTGACCCCTGGGGAACACCGCTACCCACAGGCCTCCAACTAGAACTAGACTCTGCGCCACTGATGACAATCCTCTGGGCTCTGCCTTCCAGACAGTTCTTAATCCACCATCCACTCATCTAACCCACATTTCTGGAGCTTGCCCAAGAGGATGCTGTGAGGGATGGTGTCAAAAGCCTTGCTGAAGTCAAGGTAGATGATATCCAGCACTCTTCCCTCCTCTATCCAGCCAGTCATTCCATCACAGAAGGCTGTCAGGTTAGTCAAGCATGATTTCCTCTTGGTGAATCCATGCTGACTACTCCTGAGCACCTTCCTCCATGTGCTTAAAGACAACGGCCAGGATGAGCTGTTCCATCACTTTTCCGGGGATGGAGGTGAGGCTCACTGGCCTGTAGTTGCCTGGGTAAAGGAGACAACAAAGGAGTATGTAATAAAGGGTTACTACACTAAATCCTAGACATTTTTGATCCTACACTAAACTGTAGGATCAACAAAAGAGTATTGTTGAGAGACCACCCCTTAGCTTGGTGCATGTAAACACAAGTTGACAATGTTTAGCTTCTGACAGCTGCAAGACTGTTTCACTGCTCAGTGCTGTCCATGTTTAGGAGTTCTTGGCTCGACTAGAAGAAGACGTTCATGTCTGCAGAGAGCGTTATTGGTGGAAAATACCCTGTGAACACTTTGGCTGTCCAGGTGTCAATAGCTAAGAATAATTTAAGTCATTATCTGACTTAGTGGTGCTGTTAAGAGCGCTATGAGATAAAGAGCATAATTTCACTCTTTTCTTGCCTGCCTGTTACCAGTTCAACAAGACATTAAGCTGTGATGGACGTATCTACTGAGGATGTCCAGACTGTAAAGAATTTTAAAGTGGGGTCTCTTTTTAGTGTCTCATATTGTGACAGTTACGCAAACATGCAGCCGTGCTGGCTCAGGCCAAAGCTTTATCTTGCTCACTATTCTGGCAGTAAAGCGAAAACTCCTCCCATTACTTTCCCGAACTCCCAACAATTTATGATCCAGGGAATTCTCACACCAGAGTTAGCTTCTATTTGCTTATTAATCCCCAAAGGATTGCCTTTTCTTAGCTTCTTCAGTTGTCCCTTGAATCCATGTAAGTTTTTTGCAACTGTAACATCCCCTGCCAGCATTTCCTTTCCCGGCCATGTGGAGAGCTGCTTCCTTGCCTCATTTTGAACCTGCCATCTGCCTGCTTCATTTGATGCCCCCTGGCCTTGCATTAGAAGAGGCAGTGAACAGTCAATTCTGATTCACCCTTTCCATGTCACTTATGATTTTACAGATCTCTATCATATCTCCTCTGGATCGTTGCTTTTCCAGGTTTCTTAGCTGTTGCTCATGTGCAAGCGTGAAAGGATCAGAATTGCACGTAGCAGCAGTTGTGCATGTCATACTCAGGATGCAGATGTGCACATATAAAGTAATGTAATTGTTTCTTTTGGTTCTTTTGTTGTATTCAGGTTGCTTTTTCCAACTGTTGTGAGCACTGGTATTTATATAGCACTATTACTTCCCCAAGGTCTCACTCCTGGGTAGTAATGGTCTCTTTTGCAGCAGTTTGCACAAACTATATCTTGGGTGTTATCGTCTGCCCAGTCTTGTAAAGTTCTGTATCCTCTTTCATTCCTACTCTAAGTAACTTAATATCATTTACAAGCATTGTCATCTCCCTATTCAGTCCCTTTCTCAGTGATATTAAAAATACATTGAATGCTGTGGGTCCTCTCTTGCTGCCTGTAGGACTGTGCTGGTGACTTTCCTTCACTGTGAAAATAGATTGTTAATTCCTATATTCCGTTCCCTATCTGTTAACCTTTTTTTTTTCTTCTTTTTTTTTTAATCCATGCAAAAGATTTGGTGCTCTAATTTTGTGCCTACTAAGGTTTCCTTAAGGAATCTTTGGTGAGAGACCTTTTAGAAATCCAGATAGACTGTCAATCAAAATTATTGTTCACCTGAACCATGCAGTCACTTGTGACTAGTATTTGTGCTGATTTGCTTGTGTGCTTCTCCAGCCAGGACATTTTCCATGGGCTGGCCAACCATGTCCCCCTCTTTTTCATACAGTGACAGAGCACATGCATTGGCAAATCAGAGCTGGAATTAGTGAAAATTAGCCTATAGAGCAAGACAAGGATTTTTGGCTGAATCAGGTTTGTGATGGTGCATTGACCACAAGATGCAGGTGCTGGCACAAGAGCACATTGCTATGGCTGGGGTGAGGGCAAGGCCCTCCTTTTCTGCCAGGCATTGAGAAGCTTAAGCGGACTGTGGAACCAGGCCCTTTTGTGATCAATATGACTGCTTTCTATTTTTCCAGTAGTTACCACATTTAACTTGACATTGGTGCTATGTGGCAGCAATCAGAGGGGCTAACATTTTTCCTTTATTTCTGTTGTCCTGGGAGCTAGTTATCTGTAAACAAGAACGAGAAAAATTATTGTTGAAAGTAAGTACATTACTGAAACGTTTGTATGAATAGAAGTCTGAAACAGAGTTGTCTGCAGCTTTGCTACTTCAGTGTCTAGCTGTGCATCTAGCTAACCATTTGTTAAAAATATACTGTTTATTGCTTTCACTGTCTACTGCTTTCACTGTCCACCAGCAACATTAAGATGTAAAATTGCTGTTTTGGAAGATTTGTTTCTCATATATTTGTAATATTTGGACCTCACCGTTATATTCTGAACAATTCAAGGTAGACAGATCTCTTTAATTATACAGGTCAATATTTTCTGTGTGTCCAAAATTTCTGGGGACAAGGGAAGAAGGATGGAAGGATGAGCAATTGTCACATTTTATTTTTTATATTCCTGAAAAGATAGGAAATTCAACCCTGTCAAATTATTTTTTTTCTCTCCTCATTTGTTACTTAATAAAAGCAATAAATATGTCTTTGATTCCAAGTGCTTTCTGATTTGAAGAGATTTTTTTCCCATTTCCTTTCTGTTTCTGTTCACATTCTTTAATTAGATTATTAGATACAGAATTGTATCTCATTATAATTAAATAGTAACAGTGAACTAAATGGAAATATGCCTTTTTCCCCTTAATCTGTGGGAAGGTGTGAAGACTTTGCCCCTGCAATTAGCAATACGCCAATAACATGTTAAGTTCTGTTGATAACCAGATGCAATATTGACTATGTTTCACTGTCAGAAGCAAAGAGAAATGTCTGCTCCTGAGTGCTCAATTCAGGAGAAATTAGTAATTTACATGTCAATAATGGCATCAAATCATGAATATGTCACTTAGTACTTGCTGCAGCTTGATGGGTAATTCACGTGCTGATTCACATCGGGCGCACATGATTGCTTTGTTAATGGAGTGAGGAAGACTACCGTTCAGTGGGGAAAAAAAAGCCTGGCACGATTTTCAGTCACAAAGAAAATATTTTAATTTAGTCCCTTGGTACTAAGGACTCCTTTGGGATTCCTTTTTTACCCTTGTAGATGACTCATTAATCATGTCCCTTGTTTAGGTTATCACCATCCCTGCATGTATTAATATATATCGAGGAACTGCAAATGAGGACTGGATGGACATGTGTTTGAAATCAGTGTGCCTGTTGTGATCGCAGTTGCAATTTCGGTGGTAATATTTTCTCTTTCTCCTTAAGTCTGGCAAGTTTACATCCGTGGTAACAAATGGGAAGATTACTGAGCTTGTTTTCAGAGGCTGAGATGTAAGTGGTAGTTGTGCACTGTGCGATCATGTTCTTCTCGTAGGTCTCCATAAACCTGCACCTGCACATTTTATGGATGCAAATTGTACAGAAGCTCCAGCTTTTGGGTATGTATACGGTCCTTTGCAAACAGCAGTACTGCGCTTTGTGGGCAGAAAATGCCTGTGTGTGCAAAACCTGCAGGTGTGGTTTTAAAGCCCATTTGACAGTTTGCCCTGTGTGCGTGGAAGAAGGTGTGCCGTACTGGGAACGTCTGCTTAGACTGCCCGAGTGATCGAATTGATAGAGTGCATCCTTTATGGTTTTGCCTTTGGGGCGCTCTGCAGTTTCTGGGTACTTTATACTGCCTTACTGCTGTTATTTTCAGTCTCTGTTTAATTAAACGGAGACATTTAGCCACGTTTGCAGTGACACGTGTGAGCCCAGTTCTCATAATGTTCTCTGCAGCTGAACGCGTGGTGTCACCCCTGCTGCTTTCCACGTCGGAGCGCTGCCAGCGCCCAAGCTGGCACTGGTGCTAGGATGGCAGGCACCACAGGAACTTCTAAAGTAAGCAAAAGACTCCTGTAAAATTTTTCCAAGTAATGTAGTCATAAATAACAAACATTAAAATTGTTTATATTCTAGTAATTCATATTCAGATATTGGAAATCATATAGTTACGTTAAAAATGTTGCCAAACTGTTCAAATCCAATTGAGACCCAAATCTCTAGCAGTGATTGACCTCCCTACCTTCCTCCTACCTCCTCACTTTGAGTGTCGCAAGGCAATATAGCACAAACTTGAACCCTCGTGCGTCTTGGGTTCGTATCATATTCTTTTCTGTGGATGACCTTTCACAAATGACTTCAAATAATGGCAGCTGAATTCAAGCACAAGAGTTGGTAGCAAAAGGTCATACTCTAGTTATACAAAACATAGATAAATTTGTACTCCCTGCAGCAATTGATTGCTGTAGGTTTTTGTTTTGTATCTGACCAATCTTAATTCAAAACCATGCACTGGGAAAGGTTATGTTCTAGCTTTATTTCTCTCTGCCTTTTTCCTAGTTATCTTTCACTAAAATTACCCTGTTTAGAGGTTTTGGTTTTGAGGGGGGTGTTTGTTTGTTTTTTGATTGTTTTAGTGTTACAACTGTTAATTTTCTATTTCAAAGGAATGTTTGCTGATATCTTTCCTTTTCTGCTTGTTCTTTACCTGCAGGATGGTCTTGCATATAACCTTCCCTCTAAGTGTGAGCAGCATTTTTTTCAGTGAGCAAGAGCCAAATTCTCATTGGAGAATATTTTACTTCCAAATGAAATAATTTCAGTGAAGTTATTTGAGGCCAGTGTGCTATGAGCATGCCTTAGAGTGGTGCATCTAGATCTTAAAAAAAAGAATACAGAAGATTGAAACAAGTATTTTCTGTTTATGTAGCCATAACTCAGAATGAGTAGTAAATTGAAAGAATATTTGCTCTCATCACCACTGGTCTCTTCCTGCTCTTATGTTGTATAGACAGTTCATCTCTTTTATTTCTGAAATACAGAAACTGTAAACTAAGGCTTCCCATGGAGACTCTGCTGTGATACTCTACTTTGTAATTAATACTGAGAAGTTGCATTTTTCTGTCCGTGTTGGGACTTGCTGTGTGCACATCTTGCACACCTCTGCTTCTGATTCAGACCAGAGGAGCTTTGCTGCTCTTTATGGTGGAGCTGCCCTTGCAGATGAGTCAAGGTAAGGCTCCATAGGCATAACCCTCTAGAGGCTTTTGTGACGCTTGTCCCTTGCTCTGGTGCTTCTTTGGCCATTTCCAGGTCATTCCAATTAAGTTTATGTGGGTTTCAGAGCCAGGCTTCAGACAATCCTTCTACAAGTGACAGACTGACAGCTGACCCTCTTGAGAGAAGACCAAATGAAGCTCATGGTTTCCTGTGGCTTGCCTCAACAGAGTTAATGTGACTGCAAACTTCATCTGCAGTCACATTCCTCCCTTGGGTGGGGGCAGCCATATGTTCTTAATGTGGACGGAAACCAAGCAAGAACCAAAGCCAGGCTGCTGCAGAGTTTCAGCCCAAATGTCAATGTGAAACAGAGTTTCAGCTGCCTTAAAGCAGTAGCAGTGTATATGTCCTCGGCCTTATATCTGCTTGATGCTTGTATGAAAGACCATGTGCCCTAGATGCTCTCCATATTCTTTTCACATAGAGGAGTTCATCCTTCTGTTCATGTACTGAGAGCCAGATAGTTTTCCTTCAAAAGAAAAAACAAATCAGAATCAACCATCTCATTTAGCACAGAGAGAAAGCCTTGATATAGGAAGCTACCGTGTATCAGGTGACAGGTACAGGTAACTTCTTCTGAGTCAAAGCCCAGAACGCTATTTCGTGGAAGATAGCCACGTAACCAGCTGAGCTTAACACTGGAGTGTAGTCAGGAAGGCGTTTTAACAGATTATGTGACCTTTCCTATAGATGATCATAATAAAAAGCACTATGAACATAACTGGCAATGTGCAAATCGAGATTGCTGGTTCCATGGGATTTCAAATGGAAAAGCAGTGGTCCTTGTAGTTAGTGGCTTGAGAGCTGAGGCAGTCCTTACCATTGGATTGGGAACACATTGTGATGAAGTTTGAGGAAATGCATCTGTTAAGCCAAAATCAACTAATCTTCGCCTGCCTAATTGCAGATGACAAGGAATCTCTGATTTGTTCAGCTGCTTAAGAGAGCAGGGATCCAAAAACAGTCATGAAGTAGTTTGATACAATAGAAAGCATTGTAAGTAGTTGAATAGTGATCTCTAAACCAAAATTGAAACAAACTATTCGTGTTGCTAGATACAGGATGAATGCCAATGAAAATATGAATGACGTTCAGTTGGAAACCATCCAAAGCACCATATCAATATTGTACTAACATTAAAATGAAATACACTATCTGGCATGCTTCCATTATCCCAGTTCTTCCATCCTTAAAGGAGCATGGTGACAAGTTTTCACCTTCCATTTCTAAAAGCAAATCTGCTTGCTATTCTGGTAAGGGCCATGCTGGCAGTGCTTGTCAAAAGAAAATCCTGCACATTTTAGAAATTTTTGTTAATTTGTGGGCAGATAAAACTCCAAATTATGAACTAATTTATATTCTGACATTTCCTTTTCTTAAGCATAATTACATACACAATGTTAGTAGATGCAGAATTTGGCCCAGATTTTTTTTTTTAATGGAATTGCACCATTTATGCCCAGAGGAATGAATGAACAGGGGTCTTCAATTCTTTTAACACTAAGTTAACACTAATTCTTGATCTTTGTCAAACAAGAATCCAGTCCCCCACCTCTTTTCTTTGTTTTATTACTGTGTTAGATGAAATTGAATGGTGTATGCTAATCAGCACAAGATGTTTGGCTACTAGAGCTTTCGTGAATATTTGCTTTCCCAGGGTCCTTTGAACCTTCCAGGGAACAGTTCTGCATCCTTATTAGAGACTGACAATTAAAGGCCTGTTTTCATATCAAAAGTAATCATGAAAAATTAGCTGGGGAGACCGTGGAATGCTGTGAGAATTTCAGTGTTTTGAGATGGCCAACTTTCCTTCATTTGGTTCAATCAGTATCAACCTGGGTTTCTTTTTATGTTTGCTACTGCCAGGGCAACTTATGAGTTGGCGTTGTGACAGCCGGCAAGGATTATGCAATATGAAGATGTGATTAATGCATTGTAGACCCCAGTAATCATATTCAGTTGCCTAATTGCCACAGAGGTGCAAAAGTAAGTTAAAGCAGGTTCTGAAGATAGTGCTGTAAATGAGGAGTTCCAGTTTTCTGGAAATTCCATGTTAGAGAAAGGATGTAAATGCCATGCATATCTGAAGGAGCAATGTTGCATTATATTCATGGAGATTCTGTGATTAATTTACAGGAAATATTTGTTTCTCTCTGAAAATATTTTGGAGTCTGCATATGCCAAATTAAGGTTTCTTAAAAAAAAAAAAAAAAATTGTATCACACCTTCCCAGTAATGAGGAAAGAGCTGCAGAAGTTGGTCAGTTTCTTTCCAGTTGCTCTGGTTTCTTTCCATTCTTCCGAAGCTGCTCGAATAAGCTAGGAAATCAGTAATGAATCACAACCACAACCGTGTTAAAAGTTAAGTCAAAAGTTCTCACTATGCCTGTCATAAACCGAAAAAAAAAAACAAACAACAAAAAAAAATTAAACTTAGATTGGAATATCAGATTTCCTCTCCATTTCCTTGTAGTGCCATTCCCACATGTGAGGAAGTGATTATGGCTGTAGCAGGGCAAGATTGAACTTTTTCATGAGTTGAGGGTCCTCCTTGCCCTTTGGGATTCTCCCCATTTTTCTCATTCTGATTGGAAATCCTCAGACATGAGGAGCCCCAAGACAAACACAGAGTTTTTATTCTTTCCCTGCCTTTTCATTATGCCAAAAACATCGGTAGGATTATTTGAAGACTTAAGGAACAAACTATATATTACACAGTCTTCCCTTTAATGATTTTGATGATAGCCTTTTTAGGTCTAAATTGGGATTAGATTTTTGGGAAGGAAAAAAAAATGTTCCTGTTGCCGCAGTCACATCACACAAACTGGCAAACCAGTGTGTTTAAATGGATTTTACACCCTAATTAAATGCAGTAGTTCTTTTTTGCCTTTTGAAATTAATTTTTTTTTCTTTTCCTAAATATGGAAGGATTTTTGAAAGCATATTTGCTCCCTAATATATCCAACTACTTGAACATATGAAACAGCATTAAGCTGTTACTTGTTCTGTTTGTACTCTTATTTCCAATCTGAATCTTTTGTACCTGGTGATCTTAATTATATTTGAGCTGGAAGTAGTTTAACATTCAAAGGAATTACAGCAGATTAATCTGTAAACCTGCATGAATATCACATTCCTTTGTACGGAGGTAAGCAGGGCATAGTGTGCTTAATTATGTGGTGTTCCCTGTGTAGGTTGTACCTATAAGGCTAAAGAGTCTGCAGTGCAGTTCCTTGTGACAGCATCAGTTATGACATGATTTTGTGTCTTGCACTGGTCAGTTACATTATAAAGCAATTCATTAAGTAAGGTAATTTTCCAGAGGGTAAGTAGTAAGGAAAAAACTGAGAACCCTGGAAACAAGATGGCGATGCCCTGGAAACAGGAATTAGTATACTAATTAGTGAATGAAAATACAGAGAAATCTTTAAAAGAATGTTTGTTGTAAATGTTTTTTATTCTTTAGTGATATAGCTTGAGGTCAAGCCTAGAAGGCCATTTATTTCAACCACCTAAAAACAAATAAAGGAATTTTACTTTTTTTTTTTTTTTTGTGGACAGAGAGTCATTGCTTTACAGTTACTGCAAAAGCCTTGTTGTCTAGCTCAGGGTTCCAAGGTGGCATTAGTTTAGCCTCAGTTGGTGTAAGGAGAAGATAGTCTCAGTCAACAAGAATCTTCAGAATCTTCATGCTGGTAAATACATGTCTTTTGATTAAGTGTATCAATAATAGTGTATGGTTGTCTATGATTAAGGCCTTCTGATTTGCCTGTATTTTCAGGTCTGGTCATATAGCACTCCTGAGCTGATTTATTAATAATTTCCCAGATAGCAGGTAGAAAAAGCAACTTTTAATGTAGCAGGAAAAATATAGGAGGAGAGTTTATTCGCCTGTAAGTTGGCTTGTAGAAGAAGTGCCTTTTCGACTACATGGACTACCTGCTGTGCAACTTCCATACAAATTTCCAGACGGCAGTAAATTTCCCAATTAGTTTGATGTTCATGCCTTCATTCATCTTGCCACCACAGTGGCTCTGAAAAAGCAGATGTAAAAGTTGAAGTTAGTGTGTGTAAGTCTACAGGTAATGAAACTTCAGGTACATCTGAAGAATGATATTTGTTACCTGAGACTAACTCAGGTGTTGTCTGCAAGACTGGCTTGCATGTTATGATTTTTTTGTTTGTTTTATCCAGGTCAAATTGCCTCATATTTTTTGAATTTGGAGCTGTCTCTCCAGTGGAACTTCTCTAGTGATACTACTGAATGACAGGAGGGTGCAGTAGAAATGACTAGGCACCTGAACAGAAACATTCCTATGAAAAATGCAGGTGTCATATATAAACTACAGATTAGTTACTAGTTATTCTGTGTAATCAGAGGATTAAAAAAAAGAAGAAGAAGAAGAAGAAGAAGAAGAAGAAAAGAAAAGAAAAGAAAAGAAAAGAAAAGAAAAGAAAAGAAAAGAAAAGAAAAGAAAAGAAAAGAAAAGAAAAGAAAAGAAAAGAANAAAGAAAAGAAAAGAAAAGAAAAGAAAAGAAAAGAAAAGAAAAGAAAAGAAAAGAAAAGAAAAGAAAAGAAAAGAAAAGAAAAGAAAAGAAAAGAGGAAGTAGAAGAAAGAAAGTTGTGGTTAGTTTCAATAGCAAAACCTTCTCACTCCCTTGTTGTCAGCCCAAGATTAAAAACCCTTTCAGTGCTGTGTTTCCTGTGGAGGATCATATCCTTTAAGGATCTATATTAAGATATAACAGTCTTGGACCTTTTAAAATCTGTTTTTTGCTTTAAGCTGAATTCTGGAAGGAACATTTTCATTTGGTAGTTGCAGTTTTCAAAGGAATATCTCTTTCGAACTCGACTATTTAGCAGCAATGAGAAAGAGGGATATAAGAGATTATTCCATTGATGCTAAGGAAGAAGAAGGTATAATTCGGTGTGTTCACAGGGGTTTTTTTCCCACTTTTTGTGTAGTTTTTCTTTTTAAAACAAAAGTAGAGTACACACCAGGCTTCCTGATATAACGGTACCAATACACTTCCACTTTAATAACAGAGATGCAGCAAATTATGGACCTTGTCCTCCTGAGTGTACTGCTGACTATGACAAATTCATTGAGTTGTTCTGTGATGAGGACAGGGATCATGTAGTGAATAAATGGAGAATAAGTAGTCAATTTGCCAGTGACCTTGAATTTGATCTCCTTTCTATCTTTAACTGGCTGGTCAATCTCTGTCCTGTTTAACCCATGCCGTCATTACTGGTATATCATATACTTAGGCAACTGCCTTTTCATTGGTACTGTTGTATTAAATCAGCAAAGGAGAGAACTAAGAAAGATGCCATAAATTCTTCACATTTTTCTTAACAGTGTCAGCAGCGGTCAGAAAGGTCTTACCCAGTCTTTCTGTTCATTTTTATATTTGTCTAAGGTAGAAACCACAGGTTTGATTGATACTGCAATTTGCATCTTGAGGCATCACTGTATATACAATGGCATGAAAGGCTACTCTTGTAGAGCTCACTTTTCCCTCTGGGCTGACTTTATAAACTCATTGATGTCACTTCCTTCCTCAGTCAGCAAGTGAATTTTCACTAATTCTCAAGACCAGCTGTCCATGCTGTCAACAGAAAGTTATTAAAATTCCTTTAAAGTGAATCAAAATAGCCTAAAAACAAATGTACTGGGAAACAGGAAAGCATCAGTATTCAAAGTCCACAAACCTTTGAGCAAAATAGTGTTGATCTAACCAGAGATTTCAAACACTCTGTTTTCTTAGCAACTTGTATATCATTAGAGAATGCCAAAAACACATATTCCTTTAATCTTCTATTACCAAAAATCTATTTGGTTAAAAAACTAGTTACCAGAAAAAAATCCATTACTCCTAAAGATGATCTCAGTGAACAAGGGAATACTTTTTGGATAGTCTCCCCTAAATGATTTTTTTTTTCTTGAAGTCAGAAATTAATATTTTTATATTTAGCAAACAAGAACTCAATATAAGCATGCAGGAAATAATTATCATAAGAGACAATCTTACAAGATAGCCTGAAGTAACTGTCTTTATCTAAATCTTCTATAACGCTTTCCTTGAGAAGATGGTTCTCAGGGACCAGTAGGGAAGATTATTTTTATTCAATTAATGATACTTTTTATGTTATGTTTTAATACTTAAAATCTTTCCACATGGTTTTAAAAACTGTATCTTATGCTACACACAGCAGTACAAAGAAATTCTGTCAAAACAGAGCAACATTTACACACCTGAAGCAGGCCACCACTAAAGCTATGAAGAAACAGCTTCCCCTGCCAATTGATAGTGAAATTGACAGTTGTAAACTGTTATGACCCCAAAAAACTCTCATGGATATATATAGACCTTGCTGGATAGGATGGTGTGAAATTCCTGACTTTCCCCAGTATGTGTGAGTGGTCTCCTATAGCAAAGGGAGCATAATTGAAGCCAATTGCTCTCCTGGCAGCTACTGCATGGTGGTGGTTAAAGAGTCCAGAGTGCTGCCCTTTTGGATCTGAAAGGAAAGAACAGATTTGAAATGCCATTGCTAGTAGGATGTGGAAAAGCAGACTTCTGCCGAGGCTTTGGTTGTGTCTTCAGCAGCATTGCAAGGAGGTGGCCAAGATGAGCAAGCAAAGCCGTATTTCAACTCACCGCTTCATGCCAGCTTGCTGGGGTAGGATTTCTCCTCCGAGCCGGCTGGTGGCTAACTTCCATCATCGCTCATGCACAGACTTGTGTCATCCGTTAGCTGCAGAGGACACCCTTCTCCTGCGACGTTCAGATCCAGGCTTGGATGCTGCCAGTGTCTCGGTCACGTAGTCCTGCAGCAGTGCAAAGTCTTGGAAAGTTGATTAAGGGGCTCCTTAGTGCCTACTTGAAATCTGTTGTCTTTACTTTGAACGTTTTAATGTCTCGTGAGGTACCAGGCTAATAAGACTGACTTCCTATCCTGGCCTTCTTTTAATGACATCTTGACTAAGAGGAGCTGTTTTTCCTTCACCACTTCAAGTGGATTTCCATTTTGAAGGTTTTTCCAAATCATTTATACATGTTAAACTCCACTGTTTAATTAGAACTTGTTTAATTTTATTTCTGTCAACTTCCCTGTTTTTGTTGTATATGTGTATGATCCTATTTATTAAAATGTGTACAAACTAATTATTTTCATTCTCTTTCAGTGTCTGGAGAAAAATTAAAACAACAGATCATTAATCAGGTATTTTGACATTTTCATACTTTTTGTTACTTATTTTTTCATGTAGAAAAGCTATAGCAATTACAAAGAGGAGAACTTCATAGAACAAGCTAAAATTAACTGTATTATCCCCCCAAAACCCAAAATTAACAACAACAACAACAACAAACTAAAACTGACTATGTAGATATCTTAAGGACCAGACTATGGCCTGGCTCTGCAGATGTGTTGAACGTGTTGAAAGATTAATCATCCTTTTGGTTTAAATAAGGAATTTGCCACTTAGGTACGCTTAGTACATCTCCTTATTGGTGTGTTGAAGGTGAGAATACAGACGATCAGCAATTTGTCCACTAGTATCAAATTTTGTAGCCCAGAACCATCATGATTTTTCTTTTTTAACTAATGTTAGTTCTCCTGTTAACATTGCTTTTAAAAGCTAGAAAATTATTGGTATGAAATACTTGCATGCCACATGTAGGTTATACCTTTCAAAGTTTTTTAGGTTTCATTTCAGCCATGAATTTTCCTTGAAGTTTCTTTTAAACTTTTGGAGATATTTTCTATCCTGTATTTATTACTGCATAAATTAGGCGAGATTGCTTTAAAAATTTTTAATATTCTTATTTAGCATTTCAGTGTCAGCAAAATAATATACGGAACTATACTGAAATAAGTTTGCTCTCAGTCAAAATGAGGAGGAAAGCCATAGTTTGCTTTTCTGAAAGGTATGGTGGTCCTGAATGAAAAAATCTAACTTCTAGAGGAGTTATATTCACATTCCCCATTCACAGCTTTTCATCCTCTTACTGAATGTTGTTATCCAAATGGGATGAAAAACAGTATTTTTAGCATTTGTGAGATGTATTTGAAAAGACATTTACAAACATTTTAATTACTCCTTTTTTTTTTATCAGCAGCAGTCTTCAGAGTAGCTATTGATGCACATGACTACCTTGGTTTTATTTTGGCTTCCGTGTTCATCCTGATCCCTAAACCATAAGACTGAGTGCTGCTGAAGGGGTATAATAGGGCTTTGCCATCACATGCTATTCGCTGCTTTCTGAGGAAGGAAGGAGGTGACAAGAAGCTGTAATTTTCAATATAGATTTGACCAAGAAAGGAGATGTCTTGAAAGCTACAGCTAATAGGAGCAGATGAATTTATAGCAGCCCACCAGCGTGAATATCTGACAGCTTTGCATGTCACCACTGATACAAAAGCCCTTATCTTGCCTTTGCTAGGCTTTCTCACAACTCCTAACTTCTGGCATTGGGCTTTATAAGGTCCCCATATCTCATTTTTATTGGTGATCTGGTTACCTAAACTGAGGAAAACCATCCAGGTCATTACCCACCTAAGAGCTGTTTGAGTCAGAAAGCATTTGCATTTTGTCTGCCGTAGCAGAGCACTGTGCTGATGCTGTATCATTTATGTGATAAATGATATCTGAGCTGGCATGACTCCTCACCAAATAAGCCCTTGGGTCTGGAAGCTCACAAGAAGCCTGGTCTTGAAACACCTAGTATTAGCCATAATTTTGTTTTGTCAAAATTGTTAACTTTCCCATTATCTTGAATAACTGATGGCTGAATGTATTTAGCCCAGAATATAACATTACTTCAGGCAAAGAAAAATCTTCATTTTTTTTTTCTAAACAAATGTAGAACTATTCAGAAATTTCATGGAAGTTGTGTGTCTTTGCTGAGAATTTATATGCTAAACTAGCCTAATTAACTTGCATTTCAAAATTAATTTGAAATGTTTTTTGAAAACACCTCTGGGAGTGCTTATTGGCCAGAAGGGGGGGCAGTTGTATTTTTAAAACAGAACTTGAGGCTACTTTAACATGGCTGGGGATGGCTGATTAGAGACCTAACTCTGCACATTTTCTATATGACAAAATCAGCTCGGTGGAACACATTGACCTTCTGTGAGGAAGAGCATGTTGTAATAAATATCATATTTGTCACAATTGCAAAGGATGGATTAGATGCCATACTTGCGTTTCCACTCTTGGTCCTTTCCCACAAGTTCCTAGCTTGCCCTTCTGGAATTGCTCATCTGCTCTGTCTGCAGTTAACTAAGGAACACCTAATCTGACAGCAGAATTTCACTGCCTTAATGTGGTGGTGGGTGTACCCAAACAAAGCTGTGAAAATTGGTTTGGGGGCAAATGGTAAGATAGTCATTTTAAATGGATGCTAATGAAGCTGTTGATGCCCTGCTACACAAATAACTTTCTTTGAACTTCTAAAGAAAAAAAAAAAAGGTTTTAAATAAGAAATTAGAATTTTCAAGCTTGTAATCTAGGGCACCATTGCAGAAACACTGTGTGTTTGATCTGAAATAATATTACTTCAGAAAAAAAAAAAAGTGCAGTTAAACTGGGGTGGATTCTCATAGAATAGCTTCCATGGAAGGACTCTGTTTATTTTCAGTATTTAAATAAAAATTTTTATATGCAGGATCAAATCCTCACCTGGCTTGAACTCCTGTAGTTCCACATAAGTCAGTGCAGCACCACTGAGTTAAACTCTCTGCCAGAAATTTTAGCGATGGAGAAACTGTTCTTCGGAAGATAAATGGTGTTATAATTTAACAGGAGCAGGAGTATGGAGGGGCAAATATCAAGAAACGGCTTATTGAGAGGTGCCTGTAAAACAGGAGGAGACTAGGAAACAATAAAGCTGCTGTCTTAGTGGTCTCCTGCTAGGTTAAACCCTCACCAGCTGTGGGGATTTGCAACACCTTACATCGCAGAATCACGGAGTGGTCGGGAGGGTCCTCTAGAGATGGTCTAGTCCAACACCACCGCGCTCAAACAGGGACACCTAGAGCACGTGGCACAGGTGACGTCCAGGTGGGTTTTGAAGATCTTCAAAGAAGGAGGCTCCAAAGCGTCTCTCCTGAAGATGTTTGTGTTTTTCTTTTTGATTCTTCATTTCTTCTAAAGTCTAAGCCAAGGTAACCTGCCAAGGTAATCTGCTTCCGCAGAGTGCCCTGAGCTATGGTTATCACCTCCCCTGGCTCATGTTCCATATGATCTGGAGGCATTTGCTGGTGCCTTTTTGCCATTTATATATGTTAGTATATATGTTTAACTGCAGCAGTTGTCTTCCACAGCCTGAGCAGTCTTCCAGAAATATTATGCACTCTGCTTTCCAATACCTGCTTTTCTGTCTTTGCAATGTCAGGTAAATCCTGGTACATGTCTAAAGCCTGATTAGCTGTGGAGCATATTAACAATTGTGAGAGAAAATGAAAAGAAACAAGAACAAACCTTGCACTTTAACCGCGTAACATTGTGTTAAAAAAACACATTACAGACGGTCTGTTAAAATGCGTCTCAAGGCAAGCCTTTATGCTTCATCTTTACACTCAGGTTTGTCTGTGTTGTCTCAGGGAATGCTCCTACACGTGGTTTTGCCCAGTGCCTCCTAGAAGCTCTGCGGGACTGTCAAGAATATGAATATTTGTAACCTGAACCTGTAGCTCTTTGCGTGGCCAGGTTTTGGGGAGTGTTTGAGCTCAGACTTGAACCTGTCCCCTCTGCAATGAACTTGCAGGCCAGGGCATCAGGCTGGCTGCTGGGAGTCCTCCACAGTATCGTTCCTGTTGTTTTGTCCCTGAGGAGCTCTTTCCTCAAGCCAGGCTCTCTTGCAGTGGCATAGCTGTCTATTAGAGTTTGAACCTCTCTGTCAGGGAGCGTTTCCCTTTCTGCACATGGCTATGTGCAATGATCGTGGATGATGTGTTCATCCTTCAGTATCCACGTGGTGTAACAGACCCACATCAGCATGAGCAGAAACATCACAGTTCAGACCAGATGCCTTGCCTTTTCTTGTGCTCTGCTGTGCTCTACTTCAGTACCCCTGTTTCTTTCCATCCTTTCCATGCAGCCTAGCTGGGAACAGGTCCATGTGTGCTAGTTTCCAAGTGCTGCCATTTGGCGCTTAAGTAGTGAAACAGCCATGCTGCTTGCTGTCATTATCCCCATCAGTGTGTTACATTCCTCTGTGTTACATGGTTCCCTGAAAATTAGCGGTTTAATAGTCCCCAAAAGAGTGAGTGCATTTAGTCCACTAAACAAACTGAGCTATTATTTCATTTTCCTATGCTTCATGGAATAAGTTGAGGTTGAGAGGAGGAGGTTGTCTGTCCCAGCCCATGTGCTCAAAGACCTTATCTACTTTCTGACCAGCAGGTCTGTAGTAGACACCCACCACAATGTTGCCTAGGTTTGTCTGCAGCTAATCCCCATGAGCTCTTAGCTGGCTCACTGTGCATCCCTAGGCAGAGCTCCAGGCTTCTGCTGCTCTCTTGCCCAAGAAACCTCCCCTTTCTTGCTGCCACAGCCTGTCCTTCATTAGGGTCCACCAGGGACCTACAGGGAAGCCCTCTAGTCATGCCGGTTTACCAGGAAAGGTACAAGAGCTTTCCTCGTCATGCCATTGCATAGGCATTGGCTTATTTATGTACAAATGCTTGAAATGGCCTTCAGCCATGTTTTCTTGATTATGAGGTCCCTCCTGGTCACCCCACCCTGCACACTTCACTTGCCAGCAGGCAGCAGAAGTTGCCTTTTTTTTTTTTTTTTTCCAAAGTTGCAGTATCATAAAGAAATTAATGTTACTCACATGGGCAGGTAATAACTGCCTATGTCTTGTTTTGCAGACATGGAAAAATGAAGTGTAAAAGTCAAGTGGCTTGCTCAGAGTTAAATAAACAAACTCTGTGGCTCTGGCTTGTGCATCTACTTGTAACCACAGTGTGCTTCTCTAATTATTCCTCCACTTCAAGGAGGGGTTTAGATTGAACGAGCTAGTGTTTGTGTGGCAACCTGAAGATCTGTAGTGCTACTTATAGATTAAGACAGGCTGGGAAGATAGCTGTACAAAACACCTGCCACAGAAGAGGTTAGGATGTTTCCTCCTATCCCTGATAAAAGTATGATAGTTCACTTCATAGAAGTGAAGTAGTTGCCTTCAGTGAAAATTAGGTATGTTACTTTACATTTAACCTGAAGAGAGTGTGTGCAATGGATAATTTCTGCTGCAAATTCACAGCCTATCTTTTCCAACTGTAATTTATGAATATGATCAATTCTCAAATATTACTATTTTTATAAACTCAAGCACATTAAATTGCCTAAAAGTGTATGCAGGTAGCCAAATTCAGGTGTCTTGCTTATGCTGTAGAGTAACTGTGTTGACCTGCAGATAAGACGGAAATGGATTCTGTTTACCAGCAAAAAGTGAGAAATATTGCCAGGTGTGCAAAAGTATAGCATTATTTTACAAGCCTACCTCCTCAAAAGGGATGGTGTTTTTTGTGGGGAAGGAGTACAGCTATTTATTTGTCTTCATTTTTGCATCTTTCTGGTTGTAAGTGCCCTTGGTTCCCTAGGGACGCTTTCTCAATCACATTGCCTGGCCATCTCCCTGACGATGGCCAGGCCCACTTACATTTGAACCCAGGGCCAATTTTAGCCAGCTGGTTAGAGGAGAAAATATTGTCCTTGCTGAGGAAAAGGCAATCAGCGATATCACAGCTCCATATCCATTTCGGGGGGGCCACAGGCCGGCTGGGGAGCCTCGCTGCAGCTGCACAGTCCCTGTTTTGCCTGCTGCTGGGAGATGGAAAAGGACAGGAGCTGGCAGCCTGTCCAGGGAGACACAGGATAGGGGAAACATGATATGAGTCCCTGCTAAACTAGGCCATCACTTTTTTTCACTGCTTGTAAGAGCAGCTTGCTGAACAGCTTGTTTGTAGCTTAATGTTTGCAGCTGAAATAATTCCTTTACAGTAATTGTTGGAAAGGATGTGGTAGCCGATTCAAAGCCCTTTGTGCCTAGAATTACTTTATTTCTCCTTAAAGCACAAGCTCTTTGCCCTCATGCAGATGTCAACAGACATCCAAGCACCATTTGGCTATTCAGAGGAACATCCAAGTGCTTATTTAAGCAGCTGAATCTTCATTATAGCTCAGGAGGGCAGATTAATAATGAAACTGAAAAAAACAGTTTCTTTTGAATTCCAAAATTCAATTGAGGTCCAGAGCTCTGATAATCTCTGCTCATTTGTCACCTACAAGGATGGGCAGCTGAGCCTGCCAGGCTTGTTCCTTTGCATATGTGGACAAGGCCTAGCGTTGATAGGACTGATCCAACCCAAGCCCTCCTGGGAATCAAGCGCATGTAGCAGCAGAAAGGCTCCCACGGGACAGATTGTGTGAAGCACAGGCATGCCAGGCTCTCTTCTTGAAGCAGTGTTGGCATGTCTTTGAAAAGGAAGCCAGTAACTAAAGCAGCCACCCCTGATGCAGGGAAATCCAGGTTCATTCGCTCTCTCTACCTAAGGCAATTCAAGCCTGCAGCCTCCAGAGTTAGATGTCCTGGAGTTTGATCGCCCTCTCAAGAGACGTGTGTTGATCCTGCTCACACGGACCGAGTCTCCCATAGTGGGGTGAGTGCTCAAAGCACCAAGTGCCAGGCCGCTGACTCTTGACTTGCTTCTGTGCTTTAAGTTCTGAAAAAAAAGAGGCACATCATCATTATTTAATCAGCTCAAATGTGAGCCCAATATGCAATATATTGAGATTACCTGAAAATCTGTCGTTTTCAGATTTACACTGTATATATACACACACTATACTTATAGTGTGTGTATATATATGTAGTGTGTATATATAGTGTAAATATATATATATATATATATATGCACACACACACATATATATATAATCTGCAGGTCAGTGTAACAGGTTAATCTTTTTTTTTTCTAATATTCTTCTTCACAAAATAACTATCTGGTGCTTAGTTCTTTTTGGATTTCATGCTGCTTAAGCTGCTTTGCTATGAGTCCCTATTATTCCATACAGAAAACAGAGTGAGTAATAAGTGACGACTTCTGGTCACTGACTGCAGTGGCTGGCTTAGATTTTATTAATAGAATATGCAAAGGAGGAAACAGAGCTCAGAATTAAAAAAAATAAATAAATTAAATTTAAAAAAGACATAATAAAAGCTGTTGAAATATGGTAGATTATTTGTACCCAAAATTAACAAGACTGCATAGAAAAGAGGTAAGTGTGAACTTGGCGAGCTATAAGTGTTCCATGAGCTGAAAGTTGCTTTTCTACTAACAAAGCTTTTTAGCAACGTATCTCAAGACAAGCACATTGTGTGAACTGGACACTGTCTCTGTCTAAATGCAAGTTGTCTGGGCTGTAACAGTTCTGTGCTTAATTAAAAAATTTGTTTGTGGTACAGTGAGGAGATCCAGACCCATTAAACTGTTGTTCAAAAGCTAGAGAAGTGCCTTCAGCATTGTCCTATCCAGAGGCAATTATTGCTATCAACCTCCAGACATCTCCAGTAAGCTAGAGATGATGGCTATTAGTAACAAAGTGGGGGGAACAGTTAGTTTTAATGTCACCACTTTCTCTTAGTGAATCTTTAATCTGTCACACAAACTCGCTTGATCTTGCAAGTTTCTGATAACCATGGCATCTTATTTGGGACTTTTTCCATTGGACTGTGCCTTGATTTTTTTTTTTTTTAATCCTTTTTTGAAACATGTTTTGCAGAAATCAAGAAGTTTTCCTATGAGAGCAGATACAGGAAAGAATTAATTTAAGATTTGACATGAATTTTCAAGTAAAGTTAAAAATTTCTTTTTAACTTCTGTTTTCTTCTTTCTCAGCACTGCCTTTTTCTGTCCCCTTGCTCTATTTCCAAGGCACCTTGTAAGTGAGACTGCACAGCCTTCTGCTAACAGGTCCAAGAGGAAATAGCCAGCTGTGTTTCAGAAAGCAACCTTTAAAATTATCTGCATCTGTTAATTAAAACTTAGCTGCTGGTTTATTATTATTATTGTTATTATTACCTTTAGTTATTCTATTTTGTGTCTGACTTGGTGTTCGTAAATATCTGCCATAAACCAAACTGTTTTTCAGCTACAAAATATTAAAATTTGCCTCTTTCTATACAAGAAGCTCTGATCATTTCATATGCCCATTTCTCTTTTTCTTTTTTTTTTTTTCCTTTTTCCCCACTTGTTTATTAATCATAGAAATGCTTTGTACAAGTGCATATGTTCTAGAGATACATATGTTATAGGAAGATGTTGTGTCTATCATAGTAAAGTTTTGCCTATCAGGCTTATGAATGATGGTGCCATGTAGGAAATATTCCTAGATATTAATCTGGAGGAAAGATATGCTTGCAGCTGGTTTGCTATCTTTAGAGAACTTTTGGGATGGAAAGAGCTATAAAAGTTCAAAGTACAAATGTTCTATTCTTCCTCTTCCATAACGGAGTTCTGTATAAGTCACAAGGCAATATTTTGTATCTCTGAAAGAAGTACCTCTACTGAATTCACACTGTCCACAGGCAGTATATATGTGAACAGTAGCTTGTGAGAATTGTAGCAGTAATGATTATTCCTGAATAAACTGGATAAGCCAAAATTCATCACACCGCTGGGAGGAAGGGGGCTAGTAGTGCTTATCTCTAGAATAGCTGTTTTAAGCATGAGTGATAAATCAAGAGGTTTATCTCCACTGCACGGAAGGTGAAGCACCTCATTAGCATGTATTTCCTGTCACTTGCTGCCATCCTTCATTGGGTGACTGCTTCAGCTGTCTCCCCATTGAGAGCTGCTCTAGGGACTTGCTTAGCTCACCGACTTTATGCTACGCAGTGTCTCTGACGTGGGAAAGAGATGAGCGTATGTCCTTGTAGCCTTGGAAGGCATTGCAATCAAGGAGTCCAGCCATTCCAAATTATGCTTAGCAAACACTGCTCTAGCACAAAAAGGTTAAGGATAGTCCCCACTTTTGGCAAGCTCAAAAAACCTGCACATACATGGTATATATTGTTTTACATGTTTTTATACTTAAGGAAATGAGCAATAGCTCCAGGCTTCACTGGTGCATGCTGTAGGTAGAAGTCATGAAAGCTTTTCCTCATCTTTCAATTACATGTTAATTCTGACCCCCAGCTGCCATAGTCATGGGCCCCTACTGATGGAATCCTTCTGATTGTGCCTAATTAAGTGTTTAGGTTAAAATTATATATTATCTTTTGAAAGACTTGCACCAACTCCTACAATCCAGGTAGAAGGTATTTCTCTTATAGATCTTCAGTATTCACAGTGGCTGTGTTTAAAGACCTGAATTTGGAGGTTAATCTCCCTGTACTAACCTAAATGATGAGAAGTCAGAGAGCGAATTGGTTAACAAACCTTTACTCAGAAGAGCCCTTTCGCCTTTTGATTCCTACAGAGAGGTCCTAGGGAGACAACTAGGGTCCTGAAATTAGGTCTTCATTGTGATATAATCCTCACATTAGAAGCAACATTGAAGAAATATCTTTATGCACTAAAATATCTGATGATTTCAGATCATGCTGAATTTTACTACCGCTTGAGCATATCTAGTGCCAAAGGACAGGAACATGAGATTAGATACATGTGCTGCAAGCATACACTGTATTTCTAATTCCTGTCACTTCATTAGTAGGGGGGGGCTCTGTCCCATGTCATGTGTAGGTTTCTGTGAGTGTGTACTGCAGAACCCTTGCCTAGGGTTGATCTTTGTCCAGAAAACACAAATGTGCCTTCCTTATGATTATTGGTCTTTCATAAGTTTCACCTGGAAAAAAATATTTCCAACCTGCTCTTGTCTTAAGGAATGAAGTGAAGCTTTTATCACCTTTGAACACCCATGTTTGGGGAGCACCTATATTAGGTATATAATAGTGCTGAGGGAGTCCTTGAGGCACTCAAACCTGTCACAGTCACTTGGCTAGTGAAAGTGAAACCCCAGTGAAAAGGAGAATACAGTATCCTCCAAGGGGATTCATGCAGTTGCTCCTGAGAAGCTTAAGGAGCTTCATAAATACTATTTGAGGCAGTTTGTGTTACAGGACAGAAGATATATGCTGAAAAACAAGCCAGACATTGATACCTGAAATGTAATTATTGAGCAGCACAGAAGAGCATGACATAACAGAATCTTTCTTTCTCCCTCTGCTCCACATTTTCTGATGGGCTTGCTTAATTTTGTTATTTTAGTTAGCAAAAATAAAGATCCAAAGTAAAATATTTAGAAAAAAACAACGATGTCTGCAAGCCATTGAACCTTTGTAAATCAGTCCTGGAATATCGTTCTTCCCAATACATCATTATCTTTTTGCATGGCAGAATGCTGTAATTGTAAACTGTCTAGATGAGATCCCACCAGTGCATTATAAAACTACCACAAAGCATAATTGGGTGAGTCTTAACTATTCTTGGCAGTAGTCCATGTCTTCCACCTCAGTGGCTTGAGAAGATACCATGGAAAAGGACAGCTTTGATGTGCATAAAAGAAGACATTAGCTACTTATTTCTACAGTGAGGAGACATCCTTTTGTGGATGAGGGAGGAGCAGGGAATCTTCAGCAATAAAAATGCAAGGAAAAAATTATCTGTGAACCGATTAATAACATCAGAAATGCCTTTTGTTTCAGCACATTCATTGAGCTGCCTACCAGTAGCCAAACACCACACTGAGACTGTGAAATTTCTTCTTTTGCTTTGCATTTAAACTAACTTTAAATCTTTCTTTAGTTCCTGTTTAGCCAAAGGGAGACAGAGGTTATGTGCATACTCTTCTAAACTGGGCTCATGGTCATTTCGTAACTTCCTTTCATATGTGTAAACGCAGACAGAGAACATGGTACTCGGCATAATTACTGGGAAGGATGCAGCACTTCACTGAAAATTAATTCTCACATGAAAGGTATGAAACCTGCTGTATAGATTGTCAGCACATCTCAAGGACTGCTGTGCTTTTCTCCAAGGTGACCACAGAGCTCATTTCCCAAGCCATTAAGCTGGTTCCCAAAGATATTTGCTCTTCTTTGAATGGCTGTCTCTATATTTTTGCAATTGTCTCAAAGAGTAGAGTAGAAGGTTTTGCACAGAATGATCTGGATCCAGAGTTAGTGGCCAACAGGTATTTATGCATTCAGTGTTTGGTGTTGCTATACATTCAGATATTCTCAAAAATAGTGGTGCTCAGCAGCTTGTGGAGAAGAAATATAAGGTATAATAACAATATTAAAAAAAAATGGTCATTGATTTTGGAGGGTGTCTTGTTTTCCCCTTTCTACTTTGAAAACAAGTTCTAGTGTAACATAGAGATGTTCCTCTCTTTAAGGCATCATAATACAAGCTGTGAAAAATTTCCAGTGCCAAGAGGAAGCCAAAGACAACCCCTCAATTTGTGCAAGCCAAATACTTTAAAATCCTTACGAATCATATGGCGCTCAACTGAATATACTAAATTTTTAGCTAATTTTAAGAAATATGGCACTACCCTTGAACAGTTCTTCTTAATTTCCTAAGAAATCTCTCCGAATGACAGCTTGATTCATTCCTTCGCTCCTTCATTCATCTCAGTATTGCCAGTTACTAATCCAGTTAACTAAGGCAGGTATATAGGTTAGTTTAATCTTTTTTTTTTTTTTTTTTAGTTGGAAAACTTCCATAGCAAGTGGCAATATGCCTTTAAAAATTATCATCACTATCCTTTTCCATTCATAGTATATTTCTGCCAGCATTTACTGCAAGCACACAATTCCTTGTGGAACTTATAATAACATTTATTAGCCATTATTGTTGTATTCACTCTGGGATATGTATGTCAAACAGAAGGAGAAGCAGAGAGGGGAAGCAACTAATAGTATTTTACATATGTAGATTTTTTTTCCCTCTCAGAACTTCCCGTATCATTGTTTTTCCCCTAGGACTTTTTTTCCTTCTGTTTGGGGCTTTTTCTTCCTGAGACATTCTTTCTTCTTTTGCCTCATCTTGCTTAGAGGGAACCCCTTTCAAGTGGCTCCCACTGTGCAAATGTTGTTCCTTTAGGGTGTTACCTAAGATTTCTCTGAATGGTTCTGCCCATTGTTCTCTGAAGTTTTTAATCCCATGAAGAATCCTTGCTCCCATTATGGTTGGTACAGCTGTATTCACAGCTGCAAAAACTGAAATGCCATCCCATTTTTGTGTCTCCTCAGGTTACCTTCAGAGGTTGGCCTTACATCCAAGGCAGACTACTTGAAATGAAACAATATGGAGACCCCAAATGTCTCAGTCTTCTTTTTTTTTTTTTTTTTTTCGCTTGGAGTGGTGGTGGAGCAAGGCAGCTCTTCACTAGCCAAAATGGTAGAGTGAAGCAGAAGCCTGAACTTTCCTCTGACGTGTGTGCCTCATTGTAGTGGATTTTCTTTGACACTTAGCTGGTTTGTGTCTTTTTGCACTCCTGAAGTAGACTTCTAAATTCAGATTACATACCATAGGAAGATATGAGGAACTATTTCCCTCTTTACTTCTTTTTTTTCTGCTTTGTTGAACTGCAATCCAATCATATATATTTGGAGAAGGTCTTCTGAGTTATAAAATCTCCCTCAGAGCCAAGCTGATAAATCTATGTTTTTCAGTAACTTTAAAATCATAGTATAAACTTATTCCTTTGTTGAGCCTTGTGTTATGTAGTTGGTTTCATGTATACCATACACATTTTCATCTTTTTAAATTCCAGATTTTTCCTTTCAAGATCAAACATTCATTTCCCTTTATTTGCAAGCTTGTGGTTCTGTGGTAGCATTTATAAGATTTTATTCACTGTGATGCTGAAATTCCCGTTAGGCTCACTGTCCCTCCCCTGTTTTACAGCTACCTCCTGTTATTATATACTAACCATGCTCCTGAATGCTTTCCATCCTACAGCAGAAGCGATAGATCTTTAGGTACATGCATTTTATTTTTTTAAGAATGAAATATTAGACAACAGAATTAAAAATTAGATAATATCAGAGAAGTAGACCAGGTAAAACTAAAACAATTCCAGTAGCCATTTACAACACTATAAACATCAATGTGCACTCACTCTCATATGCACAAGTTCTGAATGGCTCTCTTCTATTTGCTTTCATAAATATAAAAATCATATTTCTCATCTGATGTTCCATGAAAACAAAGAGCTGGTACTTAGAGATTAGTGGTGGTTCAGAATAGCCTGATTCCCCAGTTTTGTTCTTGTCACTGCATATTATTATACTGCAAGATAGGCTAACTTTTCTTAGAATTGCTTTTTTTTTTTCTGTGGGCTTTATTTCAAGCAGATCATTCAGATCTCTCTTCCATGCATTTCCTTTTTTTAGATCGTTCCTCTGAATTTTAAAATTTGGTCTTCTGGTCCACAAATCAATTTGCCAGTAAATATTCAATTAGTTTATATAGAAGTTTTCTTACACCCATTTGAAAAAAATATACTTATGAAATCAGATAATCTATGTATAGCTGTCCATGTAACTATGACTTTTAGCTGTCTTATATTTGCCCTGAGAAATTAAAAAGCTGTTGGCCAGCTTCTTGCTTCTTGGGAAGTATAATGGGAGCTGGATAGACCTCCTAATGCTGCAGGCTTGCCTATTGAAAGGAGAAAGATTATATAAGCCTTAAGAGACGCAAGATAACTCACTTGGGGATAACAGAGCAGCAATACCCAAACTGCAAGAAAATCTGGGGTCAGCTTGAATAAAACACAGATCCGTTTCCACTGCACAAAAGTTGGTAATGTTAGAAGAGATGTTTAGGAGGGAAGTCCCATCTTTTCACCATCTTAGCAGTGTCACTGATTGACACTAGCTGATGTCATTAATGTTGATGTTTAAATAAATCAGATGAAATAAGCTCTAAAAGCTGCTCTTTTGCCCTATTTCAAAGCAGCTTGATCAGATGTAGACATTCAGTTGCAGGTACCTGTGTGTTGGCATATGTATCTCTCTCCCATGATCCGTGGCCAGAAAGTGGCCCTTTATGGAGCGTGATTTCCACTGTCACTATATCCTGCTCAACCCCACTAATGTTGGATATTTAGGAACTCTAATGTGGTTCCACTACCACAAGTGCTGGCATTGCAACCAGCCACTGAGAAACAAGGCCTGCCAGTTACGCTGGTTGATGCAGCAGCTGCTAGCTTGACTGTGCCAGGGCACTGTGGAAAGCTGTTAACACCACTGCAAGTCAACCAGTGTTGTCATGGGGGGAAAAAATGTATTAGAAACAGAAAAGCATCTGCTCACCCCTACCAGGGCTATCAGCCTCCCTGCATGAAGCCCTTCTGATTTCTTGAAAGGTTTGGTTTAAGCTATTTGTTTTTTGAAGGAAGACCTACTGTTCATTAGCAGGTAAGCTTCAAAAGCATGTATTTCAATAATTAGCCCAGACTGTGGCTAAATTAGTTGTATCCATCAAGCAGTTTAAACAGAAGTCGTAGCACTGAATGTGCTTTGCCAATGCACATGAATGCGTGTGAATGAGCACTGTTGTTCTTGTCACTGTTATGATGCGGATGAGAACAGCTATGCTGTTGCTGTGTTTTAAGCTCTCATTCTCTCCATGATTTCAGGATTTCAAGCTCCCGCCTCCTGGGGAGCTGAGAAGATCCACCAAGGACAGGAGCGCTCCTGCTGACCTCAGCAAGCAAAAGACCGCAGCTGTGAAGGGCCAGCACTCACAGCTACCTTCTGGTGCGGTAGCTGTCTCCATGGCAAGCCAGCTGTCTGGCCGTCAGAAGATGACCGAGTCATTTCTCAGCCAGTTCAGAGAGGTGTATTTTCCCCCTGCGATGCGCCCTTTGAACAAGAGTTTAATCAAGGGAGACGAGTGGAAGGATGTCGATGGTGCCCAGGAAAGACGTAGATCCTTCCTTTATGGCTTCTGTAAAAAATACAACAGCCGAAAGAAGCTGCGAACCCACCTGGTGCATGTGGTGTCAAGGATTTATGTGGAGGACAGACACAAGATCCTATACTGCGAAGTGCCTAAAGCAGGTTGTTCCAACTGGAAAAGGGTCCTAATGGTGCTCAATGGACTTGCTGTGTCAGCACGCAACATTTCCCATGATGATGTGCACTACGGTAAGCATCTAAAGAAGCTAGACAGTTACGACCTGAAAGGGATATACACACGTTTGAACACTTACACGAAGACTATATTTGTACGTGATCCAATGGAAAGACTGGTATCTGCATTCAGGGATAAGTTTGAGCATCCAAACAGCTATTACCATCCAGTATTTGGGAAGGCAATAATTAAGAAATACAGGCAAAATGCAAATGAAGAAGCATTGAAAACAGGATCAGGGGTTAAGTTCAAAGAGTTTATCCAGTACTTGTTAGATTCTCATCGACCGGTGGGAATGGACATTCACTGGGAGCAAGTCAGTAAGCTCTGCTATCCCTGCCTCATCAACTATGATTTCATAGGAAAGTTTGAAACCCTCGAAGAGGATGCCAATTACTTTTTGCAGCTGGTAGGTGCTCCAGCCAAGCTGAGGTTTCCTAGTTTCAAAGACCGACATTCCTCTGATGAAAGAACAAATGCAGAAGTAGTGAGGCAATACTTAAAGGAATTGTCTAAACAAGAGAGACAGCTGACCTATGACTTCTACTACTTGGATTACTTAATGTTCAATTATACCTCACCAGTTGTATAGCACCAAAATAGCTTCGGGCTTCTATTAGATATTTATCATTTCAGAATTCAAAACAATTACTTTGATGTTAGCCCTGAAAGGAAACAAAGTGACTGCTAAGTGAAGTTGGCTTGACTTAGTGGAGATTTTATAAACTAGAGTGACATCAATTGACATAAAATTATAGGAAAACGCACAAAAAACACCCTGTAAACAGCATAAATTGCACTAAAATGCCTGAAAAAAAGCTGCTTTTACCGTTATAGATTATGTTGTGGAAGCAGTAGCACAGCCAGCTGTTGCATTAGCTTACCTAATGTTCTTTTAATGGTTTAAGAAAAAAAAAAAAAAAAAAAAATTCAGAATAGCATACTTCTTTCTGTTTTAGAAATTGTTTTCTAAACTATTTTTGAATGTATTTTTTACTTTCTGTAGCTTATTAATAAAAAAAAATTGGCTAATTTTCTAAAATGTTTGAAGTGTTCTTGGTTAAAAGGCATGGTTTTATGATTACTGTTAGATTGTAGTTATTTTCAGAGCTGCCTATTTTACTGAAGGATGCTCTCAAATACAGATGCATAAAAACTACAAGTAATGCAGCAGCTAGCAGTTGTGCAGAAGAGGTTTTGGTGAGCCTGTGCTCCAAAGGCAAGGACCGCAACCCCTGACTGATGCCCTTCTGATGACACAAAAATGACCCTCCTCTCAGGGAATTGACACATACCGTTAAAATTAACATTTTATTTACAGTGGAGGCAACAACGTGATGCATGCTGGTGATTCCAGTATTTAAGCAAGTCTTCATCTTAAGTGGTAGGGCAAAGTCGTAGGTGTTGGCAATGGGACCTTCAACTGATAAGCACCTTCAGTGTAGTTGTCATGACCCCTGTGTGTCTGCTAGTGATGGATCATGTATACGCATCACCCCCCAGATCCATGGACAACTTATTTCCCCCAAAGCTTTGAGGAGTCTCTTGTATTTTTCTGTCCTTTCTGCTTTGTCATCATTTAGCAAAGCTGAAAGTGGATGCCTCAGTATTAAATGGCAGGATTAGTATTGGCCTCCTAGAGGCAGGTTGTGTCCAAAGTCCCACAGTCCTGATTGTGAAAGGAAAAGGTGCCTTGCCCCCTACTCTTCCCTGTCCTCCTTCAAACACTGTCTAGCTCACATATGCAGTTGTTCCAGTGATCCGTGGTAGCACACGATGTTGTAGGATGGGTGACCAGATTAGAGTGTGCTAGAAGGAAATCTCTGCAAAATGGGTAGGAAAGAACTCCTATGCCTACCCATCCAAAATAAAATGACATCCATTGGTTGGATACTGCGTGATTTGGGGCATTTGGCTCTGGCATCTTGACATAACAATTTATAGAGTAAGGAAATAGTCTGACAAGAAACTGATGCAAGTAAAATATCATTTGTCCCCTGCTTTTAGCAAGTGTTGACTTTTAAAACTGTTGCTGTGCTTTCCTCTCATTTCAAGCAGTTGTATGGCTTTAGTGTTTCCACAGGACTAATCACAGGCCTTTGCTGAAGAGAGAGACCTGTTTCTCTGGTTTGTCCTTAGGAGAGGAAAACAAGGCTCTTCCTGCCTCCAGAATACCGCTGTGTAGCACAGCAGACTCGGTGTGTCTTTGCAAGGCGGGCTGAGCTCCTTCAACGAGGAGAGGCAGCGGTAGTGCTGCATTTGGCTAACAGATGGCCACAGCTGTAGCAGAAGCCAGCCAATTTCCTGGGGACCTTGGAGCAAAGGAGGAAAAATAAACTCCCCACAAAGTATCAGCACCTGGTGGGAGGGCAGGAGCTGATGCTCAGCGCTGAGGAGACCAGTAGACGACTGCTCCAGGCACGTGGACATGAACAGGTTCACTCGTATGAGCCATTCCCACGTCTAGCTGGACCCACACATGGTCACACCAGGAGCATTTGGGGGAAGGGATGAGATAGCTAAGCATTAATTCAGGTTAATAGTGTGTCCTGAAGCCTTCCACCTTCCTCTCGAGCACAAGCGTCTCCTAGTTTATCTGCAGTGCCATTCCCAGAGCTGGGAATGTGCTTTTTGTGGGGAGAAGACAGCTGCCCTACAGCCGATGACAACCCTTGGGAAAGGCACTGGAGAGAGGTTTCCCTGCAGGGGCTCTCAGTCATCCTTGCAGCAGTAGCCATATGTATGTCATGCTTTTTTATGGCTGTTGCTGGGCAGGGTGAAATTCTGCGTGTCTTTACTGAGCACAATTCTTTTCTGAGTTTGGCCTTGCACTTTCTCTGTTGCTCTTGCATTAGGACCTGAAAGAGCACATCTCACCAGAGTTTCAATTTTGCAAGATCCAGCCTCTTAAAACGATGTAAAAGCAAAGCAAGTCCTTAGTTTTCACATGGGTTTTTACTTTGGTGTATAGGCATATTTCCAGTGGTGCCTGGTCTTGTGCATGTTGATCTTCACCTCAGATTCTGAATGAATTTCTGTTTGCAAGCAGTTTTTCCAGGTCATTAAAGATGTCACATGAAAAGTGAATGTACACTGACATTTTGCTGTCTGTATATTTCCTTTGCCTTGTTGGTTGTGAATGTTTGTTAGTTACTTGTTAATTTACAGCCAAGAAACTGGCTTGTGTGCTGGTATATTCTAAAATTTCTTTGAGAAAAAAAAAAAGAAATTTAACATGCTAATAAAGAATGCAAATCAATTTATATATGAGTTTTGCATTAATTATTTATTTGAGGGAGATATGTTATACTAAATTAGAAAGTCTCTGAAGAATGTGAGTTTAAGCTTAAGGTTGAGTTCGTGGCAAATATGCAGTTTATCTGCTCAGGAATTAAAGATTTTGGAGGGAGGTGTATTTTTATTGAAAAAAGGAAACTGCTCAAGCTCGTGAGATTTTTATCTACTAACTGGTCTTAGTTAAAGCCTTTGTTTGAGACATGGGGGTAGTGAGAGAAGATACTAGCAAATGTTTGGCTTCTGCAAATGAGGAGGAAAATGACATTGATTTGCATGCATCTGCGGACATAGGCATCAGGTCCCTGGACTGCCATCTTCAAAATCTGGTACAGTTTGCATTTGTGATTTAAAAGGGGAGGACACTACTTAAAGTCTTTAAGGTGCATACGTGCACAGAAGCCTAATTGTTTTAGCTGCACTGTTGTTCCATGGCTCTAATGAAAGTAATTTAACTTCCTTGTATGCTCGACTTCAAGTTTCATAGCCCCTAACTGCACTCAAAAATTCATTTTTTGAAAATCTAACCCAGAGTTTTGCAAAGAAGAGCCTCTCCATAGTCATCTTCAGTGACCTAAGGGATTCAGATGATCTCAGTAGCAGAATCTAGATTGTACTTTGCCTCATTAAACACATTTTGAAAATCACTAGCCTGCTTTGCCAGGAATTAAGTTACATGATTTAAAATTAACATAAGAGTTTAGCATAATTGAAGTGGGACTGTGATATCTGACTTGTGGGATTATAAGAGATAAAGGCATAATTTGCAGCATAAAAGATAACCTCTATTTTTAAAGTAAATTTTAAAAGGTCAAAGTGTGAAGTTGGGTTGTAACTTACCTTAGGTTTTGTAAGGTTGGTAGGCAAAACCAAAAACTGAAGGTGATCCTCTATAACTTACACAAATTCCAGCTCCATAACTACGCACAGTTGTTTATTTTACTTGGAAAACCATACTGAATGTATGCAGAAGAGGAATGAAAACATGCTGCACAACAATCAATAATGCAATTACACTTATACTAAAGGTCAGCTGCAGCACGCAGAGCCCCTTTCAACGGGTGTCATTAAGGTAACTGCTTTTTAGTTATGAACGCTTCTTCATTTCAAGATCTCAAAACATTTCTTTGATGCAGGTCAGTTGCCAGGAGAAGTCAAATGGCCTGGGAAGGCTTTATAGCTGCTCTGTGGAAGGGCTGGAGCCAGAGGCTAGGGCTTCCTGTGTAAATTTGATTCTTGAAAACACCAGACTTCTCTCCTGAAGCAAAACCTTGTGTTTTTTTTTGTTTTGTTTTGTTTTGTTTTGTTTTTTAATTAGCAGCATTCCATATTTTTCTTATTTAATTTTTCTTTTTGTTTTCTTCTTAAATTTTACTGGTTTTGCCTACATAATGGTAGCTTCCGTTCTCCGTGTTGGATTTGGCTTGCGGACCTAAGACACACTGTTAACACTTGTCTAAAACGGGGGCTAACCTATTGCTGGCTACAAGTCATAGGTGTGCAGCCACAATGCAGGCAAATCTGGTACACCCTCTTGCAAGGTCCTCTGATGTAACTCCCCCAAAAGGCTGAATTTATTGGAGCTATTCCTGCCCCAGGCTATTCTGTCTTGGTGATGGGTCATTGGAGATCACCACTTTAATTTTAAATTTGCTTAAATTTAAATGAAAATTATAGGATGACACTATTCAGAAGTCTGACAGGAAAATGTTTCAACTGAAATCTGTATTGTATATATAGGTTATATGTAGAAGTCTTTGTTGTGTGCGCCTTCAGGCTAACAACCCCATTTATCAACTGGGTAACCTGCTGTGATGTTTTCAAAACTAAAGAATCTGGTCTCAGAATCTCATGCCCCAAATCAGACCAAAGTCAAATAGATGTGCTTTTATGGTATTAAATAATTCATTTACACTTCAGAGGGCAGAGCAAGAACAGGGAGGACTCAAGAACATAAGCAACACAACCAAATAAACCTCTTATCCTCAGACATTTGAGATTTCATTGTGTTCTCAAGTGTGTGTGTATTCTGGGGGGAATTGTCATATTATTTAGCTGAATGAGATTGACTTTAATTAAATTAGGAATCCATTAAAATACCTATTTATTTTGAGTAAAACTGATGAGCTCTTGATTCTGAAGCTAAACACAGTGAGTCCAACTCATTTATAGTATGTTAGCTGAAACTGCTTGTGGCTGCAGTGTCAGACTGGTTTCAGAGACCTGAATTCTCCTCCAAGTTCTATAGCTTGGATTTGTTGGGCAAACTTGAACAGCTCTATGCCTCAGTTTCCTCTTTAGTAAAGCATTCCAGTAAAGGAAAGGTAGTTAAGCCAAAGATCTTTGAAAAAGAACGTTGAACTGTGTGGGTAAATAGTTCTGTTCAGAAATTTAGTATGGAATTTAACTCATAGGACTTTGAAACCCCGTCTTTGTGCTTTCTTTCCAAAGGCTTGAAGGAAGATGGGACTTCCTGGTTTTGTTCCAGCCATGAAGTGCTTCATTCAGCTCTGGCTCGCGCCGTTGGCAATCTCAAGAAAGCAAGCTCTGTTTCCAAGTGCTGTGCATCTGTCAAGCCTGCCCCAACTCAAGCCCTGTGCCAGGCTGTCTGATCAGAGGGAAGTGTCCGTCCAGTTCCTTTTATATGGAGGAGAGCAGACAGAGACAGGGTGGGAATGTCACTTTCTCATTTTATTCTGACCCCAAATTAAGAGAAGCAACTGCATTCTGGTGCCTTAGCCCTAAATATTGTGGTGCTCAACCAGAAGGTCCTACAGGAGCAAAAAAGAGGTTTGGGCATGTTGAGCAACTCAACCATGTAAGCAGACTTAGAGAATGAAAGAAAATTTTGAGCCCGCTGTCATAACTTTTGATATATAATTGTTGCTTCTTTTCCTCTGTCTTTGAACATACGATTTCCCACCTTCTTTAAGCATAAATGGGTGCAACTAATTGCCAGTTCATGCTCAGCTGTCGAGCATAAGCCAGCTCCAGTCCGGCACAGCTATGTTATCGTGGCACGGAGGCTGCACTAATAAGCCAGCCTGGGAGTATGGTACTGTCAGTCACCATCTGTGCACACATATCTGTCCTGTCCTTTTCGCTTAGAAATTCCTCCCATGTCAGGTTTTTTTCTCAAATTCTTCCCGAAAATGCAATTGCCACTGAATTTCCCAATAGTGCTCATTTCCCAAGACCTGCAGATACACTTTACATTCAAGAAACAGCATTCTGAGACATGGTGGATGGGGGCAGAACAGGTTTATCCAGGTTTTTAAGCACACAGAGATGTAAATCAGCACTCAGTGGATTGTAAATACATGTCAGTAGGATATTAAATGCTTGAGGTTTAATTTTCTCAAGCTAGTTACTTGGATGCAAAAGCAAAAGACCAGCAGCTGCCTATTACATAGTCTTCTTCTTAATAAAAATACACGCGTTGAAAGATTTAAGTGTTGGGAACGATTATGAACTATAATATATTTTGGACCAGTCTATGTTCAGAGAGCTGAATATATAGAAGTTCCCTCCCTACAAACACATTTGTTGCAAATATTTGAAAACCATTTGGTCAAAAGTTTCTCACCCCCGATAGCAGGGAGCTTCATAGCTAAACCCTGCTTTTCACTCTAAAGATCTTAAGTCTGTATTAAGAAATGCTCCATCTGTTGGCTTGAGGTGTACTGACAGAATTTAGGTTAACTCTGTTTTCATAATACTGTATGTGCAAAGGTGTCATATGTGGCAGAGTTATGTAAAGTTTTATTAGCATGTCTCAGAGCCACCAGGCTACTCCAAATGAAGCTGAGATCTTCAAAGTGTTGCAGGTTTTCCTCTTGCCTGGGTTTTGTTTTTGCTCCTCACTCTGACCCAGCCCATGATGCCTCCAGTCCCAGAGGCCAGTGGTTTGTGCAGCTACAGATGGTTGTGGTTGAGGTAATGCTACCACTGTCGCAGAGCATAAGGGTTTGCAGCATCTCTCTGCTGTCAGGGAAGTTATGGAGGTACTACCTATAACACATTCCCAGCACCAGACAACAACTGTCACCTTTTCTGTGACATTTGGTATTTTCCTATGAAAAAAAGAAAAGAAAAAAAATAGGGAAGGGATAGAGGAAGAAACATGTAATGAGAAGAGGAAATGTTAATTGTGGCTGGAGGTGAGAGTGCATGATAAGAAATTGCTACCTTGCTTTTGCATCTCTGATGAAAGTGTCCTAAAGACAGCAGCACAGCAAAACCTGAGCTCCAAGGGAGGCTGTTGTTTCTAGAAATCATAATGGTCCCTGCAGGTCCTTTTCAATAGCAGGGAAAACACAAAGTTAAAAAAAAAAAAAAAGAAAGTTAGACAAACTTAGTCTGTCTCACCCAGGCTGCCAGCAAACTCTCTTCTCCCATTTCTCCTTCAATCTTTCCAGCTGTCTTCAGAGCAGTGGCTCTGGTGGGGTCACTTTTCATATGCAGAAACTCTCTTAAGGGAGGTGGTGTTATCAAGCAGAATCTGAATCACAGTTTGTTTTCTGTCTTGCCTTACTTAAAGCTGCCACTAAGACTAAAATTTCCAGTTTAAGATGATATACATTAGACGGCTCAATCCACAAATCAGCAGCTTGAGGGAGCAGGAAGGTCTTTGCAGGTGGCTGGAGCTACTGCTGCTGCCAGAGAGATCAATAGGAGCTGTAAGGGCTACCTGTGAAAAGCAGGCAACCTTGATGAAAACTCCTTGTTGGGGCTGAAGAGGTAGATAGAGTTTGCAGGTAACTGTGTCTGACAGGAAGGGTAGAGTATTGATAATTGCTGCAAAAGTTAGCCCGAAGAGGCCTTGGAAAAGAAGAGGGAATCCTTTGAATTTTGAGAAACTATTTTTTTTTTTTGTCTTCTGTGAACACTGAGGCATTCCTTCAATTTATTGCAATTTACTAAGGGAAAACAAGCTCTCCCACTGACATCGTTGGAGCTGAAATCAGCTCTCTGTGCTGCCTTGGTTGCAGGACTGGGCACAGGCTGAATGGAAGAAGCTGGGAACTCGTTATGTAAAAGCCACAGTAACTGAGCTTTTCTAGTGCTATTATGCCCTGACCCCTTATTTTGGCATAGAAACAAAACCAATGAGACTGGACAATCATAGGGTTTCCCAGGCTCATTTCTTTTCATTTCTGGCCTCATCACAAAACTCAAGCAAATCAATGGTGTTCCCAAAGTTCTGAAATAGCCCAGGACTTTCAGTATGTCCAACACACAAAGAAGTGGTAGGGAAATATCTGTATTTTAGTTATTTATTATTCTACCAGGAGAGTCTCCTGTCTACAAGATGTCATGCTCTGGATCACTATAAAAGTCTCTGACACATTTTGTAGTCACTTGATATTTGAACAATACTGTGATCCCAGTGGCTTTATATTTACTTTGGTTTCTGTATGTGGCTCAACTTCTTCATTTTTCCAGCAAAACACACTTGTAAGTCAAGGGATTATTTCCTTTCTACCAAGACTCCATCTTTGTTCCATCCCATCATCTTTACTTGAGTAAAAAATAAGAGATTTCCTGGCTATGTGCTGATAAGTCTTCACATGTACTTTTGCTTCTTTGTGGTTTTGCAAGAGTCACCTACTATTTCTCATTTATATCATTAGCTTTTTGAGACAGCACTGTTGGGACCAGTTTTAGCAAAAACTTTTAAAGAAAGAATTACAAAATAGGACAGCAAAGATTGCATTGTGAGGCTGTATATGACATGCCTCTGTGCTTAGTTTGCATGTCAAAAATCATTTTCTGAGAGCCCATTCTGCAAACTACACCCTGCAAACTAGAAAAACAGACTGCGTCGTTTTGTGTCCCCTCTTGCAGGAAGAAATGTGCCGGAGCTGGAGCCGCACCGCTAACAGTGCCGATGAGGCGTGTAGCTGAAAAGAATCTCTGTCACCGCCGTGTTGGTTCTGCAGGGCTGGTGGAGGAAAAACGAGTTCCTGTCAGTCGAGTACGCGTACTGAAACCGAAAATCAGATGGGTACCATAGATGTTTAAATTATATGAAAAGGGAAATGTGAAACCACTCGTCCCGCAGAAATTTCCTTTATTGTGAATTCATTCTTATAAAAGTAAATCTATTTTTTAATGGTGTTTGGACTCTCTTTTGGTTTGTATCCTCCAATAAGAGGTAGGATTAGCCATATTTGCTCTATTTTTACCATTAATTTAATACAATACCTGTTTTCACTAAAAAAATTGTCTCTAAGAAACTCACAAAATTCACTATGAACAGCAACTTACAGCAGGGTTATCTACAGCCTACCCAAAATGTGTCTGCAGAAGAGAGAAGACTGATGAGCCAAAAGTGATAAGCCACAGAAAGTGGTCACAGACTGATTACTCTGTAGTAATGAGATAAGTACGCAAGCAAGGCAACGAAATATTTATTATTCCCAAAGTCTTCTAGAATAAATATCTTTTGGTGTTGTTTTTAATTATTCACATAGCTTGCAGTTTTTTTTTCCCCTCCACTGGCTTTACAAGAGAGCAGCTTGCTATTTTGTAGGTGCCTGCAGAAAGTAACGGTGAAAGCAATATTAGAAAATGTTCCTTAAGAAAGGCCCACAAACCACAAAAGCCGCATACAGCTGAGAGTGCTCAGGCTCTGTATTTGGTTTCCTCCCATTTTTGCAGGTTCCCTCCACCACTCTGTGTCCACAAGCATATGGACAAGAGAAATGAGCAGATACTGCATAAGAGCAATGGGCCTCAAAAAGATACTTTCCTTGAGTTGCAGATTCTTCCATAGTACATTCAGTGGTTGAAGACAAAACACCACTAAGTGTTCAATTTTCTGAACTATGTTCATCTATGCACTGACTAGGGACTGCTACCAGTAAAGCTGAAGATGACAGCAAGAGGTTTTGTTTCTCTGTATTTTTTTGAAATTTATTTCAATTATCTTTGTAGGTAACTGAATCAGATGCAAGAATCTCTCAATGATACAGCCTAAGTCATAACATAGACTAAATAGCCTGAATAGGTGTCTCTGAATTTACTTGTCCGGTAAAACTGTGGCATCCATAACTCCAGTTATTAGACTTCACATAATTCTTTTCAAACTGTAAACAGGAAAGCCTGTCAGAAGCGAAACTGATGCTCTACTAAAGATTTCAGGAAAAGCATGCTGTCACATTTTTTTTAGAAGCTTTTGGACAAAAAATCTTGAACTTGTAAATATTCCTAGTTAGACCCTGCTTTTCAGTTAGTTCAGTGAAAGATGAACCTTTGCATAGAGAAATATCTTCAGTTCTAAGCCCTAGAGTATAGCTTTTAGAAGGTGTTAATGTTGAGAAGGAAGGAAAAAAGGCTGTAAAGACACAGTATTAGGAAGACAGTTACTAATTTAATCTACAAAGATAGCCTGAATGATGTGAAGGAAAATTATTTTTCTCAGAACAAGCTGCATAAATCCATTCATGTCATGCATTTGTAGTGGGCATACAAATCTTGTGAGTATGAAGCTATATGTGTATTATAAATATTATCATTATGTTACATACAGCAGATGGCTACAGCAAAGGACAAATTCTGAGCATTAGCGTGAATGTCAAGTGTACTTCATGGAGTCTCAATCTTCTCAAAAAAAAAACTAGGCAAGATTTCATTTTTAAAATTGCACACCGGTTGACAGAAGTAGCTGCACAGAGTGATGCCTTTTTAGTGTTTCTAGAGGCTTTACCACAAAACTGAGTGACATTTGTTTAAAGTACTAACCACTGTACATTAGCCATAGAGCATTAAATGGATTCAGACCCTGTTGACAGATCTCTGAAGGTACTTAATGGACTAGCAATGGTAGCAGTTGGCAGGGATCTGAGGAGATCGCTGGGAGGCTTGCTGCCCTTCAGGGCAGAATCACTGCCAATAAAGTTCGAACATGACTGAAATTAGCAAATTGAAAAAAGCGTGGCCCAGCAGAGCGGTCCAGAGCATTTTGCAGTTTGATGCTTCTCAGAAACAAACAAACAAACAAAAAAAAACTCTCTTAACATCAGAAAATGCAAAGTTGGATTTCTTGGAGTGAAATAAGCCTTACCTACTGAAGGAAGGATATAACCTGAGAAGCACTTAGGGATTATCGTAGAGAGGCAAGCAAGAGCACACTGTCAATGTGAGGATGCAGTAAGAAGGAATAATGAAGTGTGCTACAACACATGCTTTTACTTCTAAATACACCTGTTGAGAGTCCAATGTTGAAAATGCATTTTAAAAGGCATGTTGAATAAGTGGTGAAGCACAAAAAACAGTCAAAAAAAAGTTGGAGGAATTTCTTTAGACTGAGAGACTTAGCTCAGTCTGCTTAGCTTATCAGAAGGTTGATGGAGAGATGACTTGATCACATTGCATACTTATGGGGAGAAAACAGAAGTACAAAAGGTTTTACAATCTAGGAGAGAACAGCATAATAAGAACCCCTATTACACAAATGATTTCATACAAAATTCCTTTTAGAAAAAAAAAGACCATTTTTGGCAACAAAAATGATTAGTCTTGGGAATCAGCTCCCAAGAGAACAGGTAGGTTTTCTATCCCATGAGCTTTCAAACCAAGCAGTGATGCTTTTTGGAAAATATATTTAACCCAATGTAAATTATAGCACTGATGAAAGGTGTCATGAGGTGAAATGTGATGGTATATGATGCATAACTAGAAAATGTAATGTTGCCATTTAGTTTTTGGCTACCGCATGACCCTTCAATCATAGCAACACTGGTGCATGTGGAAATAATATGATAACAAAGACAAAATGCTTCTTTAAATAAACTACCATCTGCTATTTGCAAACAAACTTCTCACTTGGAAACTCTGTTCATGCTTGTATGTGCTTGTTGCTGCACTAACATTGGGATTCATTGTTGCAAAAGGAGAGGAACTCAGGGATAGGTCTCCATTAGTTGTAGCTTTTGTTACAGTAGTGCTCTTTATTCTCAAAAGTATGTAAAGTAGAATGTGCAAATTGCATCATCACCATTATCAGTTAACACAGACTGCACGTTCAAAACGTACTGAAGAGCGCAGACACAGAGGGGCAGAGGTTTCATCTAGGTTGCTTCTGAAGGAAAATAAAAGCTCACAGTGGTGCTGAGTTAGGCCTCGGAGTACCTGGAGCAGAGGAGCTTAGAGTCAGTGGCAGGACCGTAAGGGAGAGCAGCTCACATCAGATTGGAAATTCTGGCTCATTGCTGAAGTCTGTACACTGGAGGTATATATGAAGCAGAATACTACATTTTGTGCAGCTAATAAAATCAGTGATTGTGTGACCAAATTTCCGTGTGTCTATAACAAAATAGGATGTATCTCTTCAGCTTTGCTGGCTAAGACTACACTGCCCTAGCACATAGGCAGCACACATGCAGAATAAGGTGGTCACCTCAGGATGGCATTTGATGGACAACCTCAAAACACCCTCTGAAGAGAAGTGGAAGGGAGGTGAGAGCAGCCCCAAACTCTCCAAGTCAAGTCAAGTAGTGCAGCAGATTCACTCCTGGCACTCTCTGACCCATGCCTGTGCCCTTCCCTATGTCACTGGATTTCCTCCTTCCCGGGGATCCAGGCTATTTCTCTTCCACATTTGCAATTGCCCCAGGAGTCTTCCCTCTAATCTCCCAAACCTCCAACAAGTGTCCGAGATTATTTTCCTGTTCTTGCCCTTCCGTTCGTCAAATCCTGTTCATTCACCCACCACAGATGCAGCTTTTTGCAACAGGCGCTGCAGGAGCTTGGGGTACGGGAAGAGAGAAAGTGGTTTTTTTGCTGCTTTCCCAGCAAAGGGTCTAGTAACACCATGTTCCAAGGCCCTTCAAATGAAAACATTTCTAAGATGAAAAAGCCTCCAGTTGGTTCCTATCCTATCTAGCTCTTATTTTTGCTATTCTAAATGTGGCTGCTGCTTAATGAGGTGGGGAGAGAGAGAAAAGAAACAAAAGGCAGCCAATCCAAAATGTCTCGTGAGGAAAGGAGTTGAGCAGGACTAAGGAAGCTCAGCAGTCATCCAACTGCCCAGCTTCTTGTAAAACCTTTATGAAAAGCCTGAATGAACCCCTGAAATGAATGGCCATTTTGTCCCTTTCCGTTCTCCTTCTCTAGCATGGGACTCAATGCGCAGCTTGTGGATAGACAGCTTCCACAATAAATTGAGAAGGAGAGTAAAACTAAACCTTCTGGAGCTTGGCCAGTAGCAATGTCAAATCTCTTGACTGATTTCCCAGGGAATTCTTGCTCTAAATGTCAGGAGAACAGAGCCCTGCAGCCAGCTCTGGAGCAGACTGATACCAAGGCGTGACAAACAGAATGACCTAAGTAACAAGATTACACCGCAGGAAAATTAAAACTTTGGAAATGTGCAAAGATCACATTTCAGTAAGCGCTGTTTTATTTAAGATCCTTTTAGTAGACAAAGCTTAGCCCAAACTTATAAGACATAAATTGGTGAGGGGATGGGGATTTATTAGTGACAACAGAGTGAAACTTCCATACAGTGAGTAAAGAGTCTGAGAGTTTCTGCAAGTGCCCATGGTTTCTAAAAGGCTTACATTCTTTTTTCAAATGCTCTTGTCAGTAGGAGCCAAGGAAGGTCAAGGGAATACAGTGTCCTAGAAGTCTACCCCACTTATGCAATTGGCAGCTAAATTGCTTCATCGCTCAGAAAGATTCTTTTGGCACCACCGCTCTGAGGGGCAGCAAGCTTCCCTTCCACCGTGAGCTACCTGCAAACCCTACTTGGACCCATTCTGACAGGGCTGGCAGGAACTTAAATAGTTTGGGGATTTTTTGATCCTCTGTCATTGGTAGCTGAAATTGGCCTGTGGCTTCCAAAACTATTGGAAAGGGCAGGAAAACACACAGAGAGAGAAAGCACATTCGTGTAAGCCTCATTGCTTTTGGAAACTGAAAGCCTAAAGTGGTGCTGAGATGAGCTGGGAGAGCTGAGAGACTTAAAAAGAGCAACATAAATGAGAACAATCCAGATCCTCTGGGTACAAGTGGAAAAGAGCTAAGATCACGGAGAAAAAAAAAAAAAACAGAGTGGTTCTAAATGATGTCGATCTGGAATGGGGCAGAGGGACGCTCCTCTTTCTTTTCCCTGCTTTGGTCTTCTCTGGCAAACCCTGTGAGGCAGAGCTGACACAACTGCCTGGGATGAAAATCCATGAGAATCACCACAGAAATGAAGGAGACTCTGCCCACATTGCTATTCTGTAAGGAGACAGGATATAGTTCTGGGAGATATTCTACCCTGCTGTTATTCAGGTTGGAATTAGCTGCTTTCATGCTGTTTTCCAGCTCTGGCGATCTGCCCTCTCCTGCATTACTGATCAAACCAAAACCCCAGGTCCAGCCACTCCAGAAGACTGGGAAGTCGTTGTTCAGAACATGCAAGTGTCTTAGGAGTTGCATCTCACCATGGCTTACTTTCCTACAGAGATCTTTAATTCATGACGCCCTGAAAAAGATGCTCTGATGAAATGTTTGCTGAAGGAGAAGCACAGTGAGATTCCACTGTGCCTTTACCTCCCTTCAGACATGGATCGAGCATTAACACCATTTTTAAATTTTTCATATATATACTCTTACAAGTTATTTCCTTCGCTGTGCTGAGCACAACAGCAGGAGGAATATTTTATCCTAGGGCAGAGGTCCAAAACGAGCTAACCCATGTTTTTTTAAAAAAGATGAAACCACATAAGCAAACAAAAGAAACTATGTGGTCCCAACTCCCAGTAATGACAAATTTATCCTTAGGAAAAAAAAGAAATGGGGCTGCTTTGCCGTGTTTTTCAGTGCCATCTCAGGGGATGGCTTGCTTGCCCTCTGTGCATTTCAAGAGAACACAGTCTTCTTGTTTGAGCAAGGCTGGCAGGGTGCAGTGTGCTCCGGGTTTGTGCCTTTCCCTGTTTGTGCAGCCACAGTCCTGGTGTCATCCTCCAAATCTCCGGCAGTCAGAACGGGAGTAGTGACGGAAGCTGTTCATGTTCCGGCTTCTCCATGGGGCAGCGACCTGCTCTGCAGCTCACAGAGATCACATGCGCACTAACTACGCGCATAGTGAAAAACAAAGTAATCGTTTGTTTCGCTAAGTGAATTTTGTTTGTGATTACTGCTACTTCAGGGCACCTACAGAGTAGACTGTGCCAGGTAGGAAGGAATAAGTGTGTTGCCTGGGCAAGGCCATGAAATCAACCTCTGCCCTGATTTGAAAGAGAAGAAATTTGAGTTTTACGCTTGAGCCTTTTGTAGCCTTTGACAGAGAAGACAGTGAAGGTGTGAGTGGCAGAAGTAGCCATGGTGGCAAAGGCTGAAATTATCAGATAATGATTATTCAAATCAAATGCAGGTGGGCAAAAATGTGATGCATTCAAGCAAGGGAACCTACAGGTGTTCAAAACAGAACACTGCCAAAGAACTTTTTATACACTAATTCCTAGAATAGAGAGGAAAAGAGCAATAGGAGAAAAAACACTCCACAGAGGAATATTCTTAATAAATCACTGTGAAGAACTCATCTTGCAACCTTGACATTAACAAAAACAGTCTGTGAGTATATGATGGTATTATGTGCCAATATGATTCTGTTAGAATATTAAGTTTCTGGAATTTGTTGTAACAAGCTGTGAATGGCATAAATTGCCGAATCAAATGTAACAAATGAGCAAACAAAAGAGCAGAGCTGTATAATGGTGACCATGCCACTTCTTTACTAAGCTCTTGCCATAAACAACTGAAACAAAGGTTGAAAACAAGAAAGTCAAACATCCAACAGTTGTTTTGATTTGTCACTGAATTGCAAATCTCTCTTGCAATACTCCATTATAGTATCCTTTATGGCATGACTTTAAGGGAAAAGCATGGAAACCCTTGAGAGAAACATGTAGATGTGCGCACAAAATTGTACTTTATCATGACCTTGTATTTACCATGAACTCTGATTGGTAAGTATTTAACAGATGGATACGACGTCTTTATTACTGTGTGTGCAATTTTGTGTGGGGCATGCTGAACTAATACTGCTTTACATTACATTTGGTTTGCACCCACGTAAATAGTTACCTAGGGTCCAGAATCTCCTAGCAGAGGCTACGAGAGGGCTTTCGATGCATGCCTCTCCAGAGTAGTTCTTCAGCTCTTATCCTGTTTTTTAATGGTCAGAAAGACTGCCCAGTAAAGCATCATCCGTCTGCTGGTCAGGCTGGCTGATCATCGTGACTAGTTTTTATTCTTTCTCTGTTGCTGTATGCATGCATGGTGGTAGATGGAGATTCTCTGTGCATGCTCTTACAATTTGGCTTGACAGTTGCACAGTATGTCACTGAAAGTGTTTTCCTGTATAACTTATGCCCACACTCTTCATATTGCATTCAGTGTTCAAAGCTGCCTGTAAAAGGATTGTCTAAAAACTTTATTTCATTTTCATCCCTGCCTTCTTGAAGTGTCATCTTGAGTACATTGTCCAGCAAAATAATCTTGCTTGGAAACTTAGATAATTGCTTGCCATCTAAGCCCTTAACCTTAAGGGCTGTTTTTAAGTAGGATCTTTTCCACTCTAGATTCACGGGGTCCTTCCCAAGGTGGGAACCATTTGAATTTCTCACCGGCATAACAACCTCATTCCAGGATGTTTTTTGGTGACTTTCTGTAGTGCAGTCTCATTCCAAAATGTTTCTCAGTGACTTTACACACCCGGCAGAACTTTGTTGAACTCGGCAACTCCCAGCAAATTAAGCCACTTGCCTCTTTTTTTTCAGAGTGTACCCAGAGCTGCTCCAGCTCAGCGAAGCTCGTGGGCTTCAGAGCAGCTCGGGGCTGATCCCCGGGACGAGGCGCGCAGAGCGGCGGCAGCGGAGCCTGCGGCCGGCGCCCCCGATGCGGCGCAGCCC
>VZSV01000016.1:9074252-9108233 GCA_013398735.1 Nothocercus julius
GCGGCCGCGCCGCGCCGCGGGTGAGTGCGCGGCTCTGCGCGGGGCACGGGCGGCGCAGGGGGCTTTGCCGGGAGGTTTCCAGGCAGCGGGATGTGAGCGGGGGTCCCTGGCCGCGGATCTCCCCTGCGGGATCCCCCCTGCGCGGTCCCCGCTCCGCGGTGCTCCCTCCCTTGCCGTGCTTAGCCCCGTCCCTTCCCGTCGCGCCAGCAGCGCCACAGCCTCTGGGGCACCCCGTGGCTTTACCCTTGGGGTGCCAACGTAACCCCGGTCCGCAGGGGGCCCGGGGGCTGCGAGCGCCCCACTCCTCTGAGCCCTGAGACTTCTCTGTGGGGTTGTGGTGCTGTGCCAGCCTCCCCCTTCCCGGTGCCTCAAGTCACGGCAACTCATTTACCCTTTTCTTGCCAAATGCCACAAAACTTGTTATCTTTTTTTATTTTTAAGCCCTTACATGCCAACTTGGGGAGGGGGGTAAAAGCGGTGGATCCTATTGCAAGGCGGCTGCCTCATGCACCCTCAAGCTGTTGCTGCCTGTACCAGTGCAGGTCGGGGGCTCCCCGAGTTTGCTGCAGAGATGTCACCGTAAATAGCTGTGGCCGGTACAAAACTGCTCTGCGGCTGCTGTGTTGTGTGGAAGGGCTGGCCGGGAGCCCACGTCCAGCTGCTTTGCTCCACTTTATTTATCAGGGTGATATCGGTCGGAAATGGAAGAACTTAAAAAGTGCCCGGTGACTTTTGTGCCGAAGCCCTTTGCTGTTATTTATATGGTTATGGCTTAAAAGCCATAGCCAAGCCTGCTGCCCTGCATTCTTATAGACAAGCTGTGAATCTGAGTAAAAGACACTCCTCGCCCCTAGATTACCAGATTACTTTATCTCTGGCAGCAATATGAGCCATAAAACCCACCTTGCATCCTGCCAGTCATTCTTCAATATAATCTTGTAGTCTAGGCGAAAGATTTCTCAAATGTGGCTACATATGAAATTAATCATGACTGTGACATGGAAGTGCCTTTTTCTTTTTCCTTCTGTTGTGTATTTATCTAAGGGATTAAAAATGCCCTGCGTTATCAAACTCTTTTGAAACTACTACTTTCAAACTACTTTGAAGTTGTTTTGTAACTTGAATTGCAGTTTTCAGCTGCTAGAAAGTCACAGTTCTGTTTCAGCCCTGGCACAGCCACCACTGTTTCTCTCTCTCATCTCAAGCTGTTAAATCAACTTTGTGTTGAAAAAACATTGGACTTGGTTGATTTCAAAGTTGCTGATAGCCTTTAGTTTTGAGTGAGAACCTGGATTCAGGGCTCAAATGCTTTCACTGACACGTTAAGATTTCGTTAGTAGTTGGGGGAGGTGCTGCAAGGTGAAAGGTGTGCGTTTTGCAAGAAAAAACTGTCTGTAACTGCTGCATGCTTTGCTGGGTCTTAGTCAGACTGTCTAAGAAAAACAATGTGCATTAAATATTATATAGCTTACTATCCAAGTAAGCTGACAGAGTATAGGTTTCTTGTTTTAACTGTTTTTTTGCCTTTCCATGCAGCATTAGCAGGATAGAAATGAAATGATGAGCAGTTTCTTGTATTTGAACTATGCCTTAACAGATGCATTTGGTTTACATGCAGCATTTTTGCATTTTCAAGACTGACAAATCTGACAGAACTGACAGAGCATGATCTCAGCAGGACTAGCAGTAACATCTGCTTATATGGGCTGTAAGGGATGGCCTTTTCCTAGACAGAGCCAGCAGCAGCTCAGCAGAAAGTGTGGCTTTCTGTTTATTTACTGTCCCATTCCCACACTTAAGCCATGCTTTCCAAACTCCCCATACCTTGAAGGAAGTGAACTGCCTTACTTTTATACCCAAAGCAAAAATCTCTTTTCTGTCTACCCCTACAAGATGAAGGAATGTAGTTAATTTGTAGAGCTTGCTGTTTGCTGCATATAGAAAGTGATGGTGGGACAAACTGGGTCAAGGAGGTCAGGGTACCCCTCCCTCTCTTCCATGCTTCCAAAACCTGTAGTCCCTTGGTGTGCCCTCAGGGTGGTGGGACATCCCACAGAAGCCTGGAATACAGTACCTGGCCTTGGGCTGCACACAGCAAAAGTAAGTGCATAACTGCATTAAGCTTAGCTATGGGGGAAAAGGGAGCTGGGTGCTGCAGCCCTAGTCTGGCCATCCAGATCACTTTTCTGTGAACAGCAGGAGGTATCTCATCCCTGCATAAAACGTTGAATTAGGGCATGCCCTGGAACATGGAGGTCTTCCCAGTATGGACCAAGCTCCTGCCTCTTGCTCAGCCAACTAACTAAAATTGTTCCTGAGGAGGTAGTGCTAGGTTAGTAGCTGTGTTCAGTTTATGCCTTTGTTGGGTTAAAGTGCCACCTCCTATAGGCAGCTGGGGAAGGTGGTGAATTTTGGTCCATTTGGAATGAGAAGTCTGGTCTAGATAGTTGGTCATTAACTGCCTGTTAATATGAGATATTGCAAAAATGTCTTGCAGCTTGTTTTGAGGTTGACCTGAAAACCAAAGTCAGTTTGGGGCTATTTTTTTTTTTTTTTTTTTTTGTCCCTCCTGGTTTCAGTTCTTCTCTAGCCGAAGTGCTCTCACTCACATCTCTCAGATCATTTCATGAGCATTTTACAACAGCCATTTGTAGAAGATAATGCAATTCTTGCTCTCATCTGGAAGTCCAGAGAACTGAGACAGGGTTCAAGTGACCTATCCAAAATACACAGTAAATTAGCATGAGAAACGAAACAAGGAAAGCAAATTATTTGTTCCAGTTGCAGGATTAAATTGTCTTTCCCTAGTTCTTTGCAACTGTTAAGAAATTCATTGGCCATTCCTCTTGCAATAACTTAAAAAGGCCAGACATGCTTTTTATGCTTCTTTCTCGTGTAAGTGGTATTAAATATGCATTGTAGCTCTGTTACCCCACATAACTGAGCATTAAATTCTTCCATCCTTTGACTTGAAATCCGACTCAGAATGCAGCAGCTCAATATTCTTTCTATTGTGTTTTTTTTTTTCATTTTTTAAGGGTTGGGCGTTGTTTTTAAAGAAGTTTGTTATCATTCCTTAGAAACTTATTAAAATGCTTTCCTTTTGGCTTATTCTCCTAATTTATTAATACATCAAATAACTTTTCTTTGGTGACCCAATTTCATAGGTATCTGAGCATCTAGCAAAATTGTAGCTCATCAGGAAGGCAATGTAGACTAACAAATAGCCTCTTCACGCAGGGTGGAAAGCCAAGACACTTCTTGCTTTGCCTCAGAGCTCTACCCACAACAAGCATTCAGTAAATATTGCTCAATTCCACTGCTTTCCCGTCACCTTTAGCTAAAAAGAAAACATCTTACTGATAGCATAATTGATTCCAAAGGCAGAATTTAGGATTGCTTGCATTTTCCTCTCTGAATTCAATGTTCACCCAGTGTCCACAGTGAAGAAACTATTCTCTGAATAAATATTAGTTGAAGCATTGGTTTGTATGAGCACTGAAACAAATAGATTTTCTCTTATAAAACCCAGGCCAATGTGGTATAAGAATCATCAGGGTTTGGCTGAGCTGCCGTCTTTTACTGAACTATTGTACATACTTGGTTAAAAATTACAGATTTGCTGAGAAAAAGATGATAAATGCTCAAGGATTTAATGAGCATGATGGTTAACAGGTCACTGAAAGTACTGGTGTTTTACAGACTCTCAGTCAGGCACTTCAGCTAGTATAGAAGAACACACTTTTTTTCCCATACTTACTTATTTCAAAAAAAACAGCAGCTGCTTTGCCTGAACTGAAGCTCTAAGCACAGGCTTATCACAAGGGGATGGTTTGTTGCCTCTGTCCTGCTCTAGGAGCACCCTCTTGAGCACTGATTTAAGGACAGCTGGCTCTGGCAGAACACATGCCTGTTGCTGTCCTGCCCCGAGGATGCTCATCACTGCTGCCTTCTCTCTGATGTCTGCCAGATAATACTTCCCAAGAGTATAATGCTTACCTGGTGACTCGATGAAGTTTTGCTTTCCTTTTCAGTAAGTGTGGACGTCTGTGCAAGTGTGAGAGCATCATGGTGGCGTTCAAAGGAGTCTGGACTCAGCCCTTCTGGAAAGCCGTCTCCGCAGAGTTTTTGGCCATGCTAATTTTCATCCTCCTCAGTCTCGGCTCTACAATCAACTGGGGCGGACCTGAGAAGCCCCTGCCCGTCGACATGGTCCTTATTTCCCTCTGCTTTGGGCTCAGCATTGCGACCATGGTGCAGTGCTTCGGACACATCAGCGGAGGCCACATCAACCCTGCGGTGACTGTGGCGATGGTCTGCACAAGGAAGATCAGCCTTGCCAAGTCGGTTTTCTACATTTTAGCCCAGTGCCTGGGGGCCATCGTGGGAGCGGGCATCCTCTACCTTGTCACGCCGCCTAGTGTGGTGGGTGGCTTGGGAGTCACAACGGTAATCGTTTCTGCTCTTAGAGTAGACCAGTTTTTGAGAATAGACCAGTTCTTACAGTCTAAGTAATCACAAGCAGTGTCATGAGCACTCAAGCAGAGATTTAAGTAGCATTTGCTGCCTTATTTATGATATCTAGCTATGGCTTAAAGCTCTCTTTAGGATGGGCCGATGTGGTGTAATATAGCCATTCTTTTTATGGAACTTTCCTTTTCTAGAACTTCCCCAGATCTGATGACAGAAGGTAATGCACATTTGCATATACCACTTAAATAATGTATGTGTGAAATGCCATTTCCAGTTGGATCAGGGAGGGGGAAATTAATTCTATGCCATTATGATGGGGATTGAAAAAACATCAATTTAAAATGACATACTTTTGAAATAGATTGTGGCTTAGATTTCAGCTTTGTTCTAAACTAATAAGGAATGCCATCAGTTAGCCCTGTTGCAGGACTTATTAAAAATGCACTTGAGCCGCACACTGCTTAATTTTTAATTGAAATTTAAATTAATTAAGTCAGGGCTAATTAATGAATTTATAATTGAATAGTAAATTACAGTGCTCCCAAGAAAAAAATGGTGAAGAAGTGCAGCATTTGCAAATCCCTATGTAAAAAATAAACTATACTTCTGCAGTTGAACTTTGAAGTTTTTGTTGGATGCTTCTGTCAAGATTTCTTTTGTCCAGCAGTAATTTTCCATGGCAGAAAGCAAGCATGCAAGCAAGCAAGCAAGAAAGAAAGAAAGAAAGAAAGAATCTATACTGTTCATTGATGCCTTTCACTGTGTACAATTTCAAAATTATCTTTACTGGGGGAAAAAAAAGTGGAATTGACTTTTTAATTTACAAGCTCATAGTTGCTTCATTTCCAATGTTTCTTTCTTTTCTTCCAGGTTCATGGAGATCTTTCCGCTGGCCATGGACTCCTGGTGGAGCTGATAATTACATTCCAGCTGGTTTTTACTATTTTTGCTAGCTGTGATTCAAAAAGAAGTGATGTCACTGGTTCAGTAGCTTTAGCAATTGGATTATCTGTTGCTATTGGACATTTATTTGCTGTAAGTTAATGGCTTCTGTTTAAATAATAAAATCCTTATCCCTTTTTGCCTACTTCAGAAACAGGTGGAAACTTCAACTGTACTTCTTTACAGATCCAAGCAAAACATTTTAAAAAGCAGTGAGCAGGTTCCTTTGGATGGGACATTGATTTGGACAACTACCTGTTTGCATGATGGCTTTGTTACTTTTTTGGCAAAACCCTCAAGAGTAGCAGTACATGCTACTTGGATTAAAAGCCATGCAAAATGTGGGTGTCCAGATGTGGCTGTGGCGGTGAACTAACAGAAACTGTACAGCTGCCTTAGAGATATTAGTAATTATTATTTTTTTCTTTTCTTTAGATCAATTACACTGGAGCCAGTATGAACCCTGCTCGATCATTTGGACCTGCTGTCATCATGGGGAAATGGGAAAACCAATGGGTAACTGCTTTCATGTTTCCTTCATCACAGCTGGCAGGATTTTTCATGCGTCACCTGCTTTTGGTTACCTATTCCAGTATTTCTCAGAAAGGCCATCACTGAGGAGGATAGATACTGACTTGCTAGAAGCTCTGCCACAATTATGTTCCTTGCTTGGAATTTTAGTGTTGCGTGCAGGTTGGTGGGACAGCATCTTGCTATTCAAGGTTTTTTTTGTGGAGGCAGTAGCTAGGGTAGGAAGAAAATCGTGCAAGAAGCCTGAAACATAAAAGCAATCCAGTGAGACTGAAAGAATTGAATTGCTAGAAAGACGTGTCCTCTGAGGCAGATTGCGAACCCCTAGTCATGCTGGTGAGAAGTTATGGAAGTAATTCTGTTGGATTCACATTTCACTCTGTTCTACTGAGAACTGCAGCAAATGTGTAAAAAGAAAGAGGACATCTGGATCTGGTTGCAGGGAGAATCTTTCCCAGCAAATGCTCGCGAGTGAGAGACGAAAGTTTTGCAGTCTGGCCTTTGTGAGACAGGTCAGATGTTACCTGCTTTGATTAGCAAGCATCAGCCTAACTGAGACTATTTGTGCAAGAAACAATTTGATAAATGGATCATAAATGAAGCAGTCATTTTCTATATCATCCCACCATTAAACTTCTTAAAGAAAAAAAAAAGTTTGTGTTTTATATGGAGAGACGGATTGCAGCTCAGCTTCACCTAATTAAATATATGACAGGCACTTCTAGAGACACTTATAGTTAGTACTGAAAGAGCTGCATACTACAGTGCATATAAGAATTTTCTTAATTTTAAAATATGGAGCCCACACTGCTCCCACTGCAGCTAATAACAGAAATAGCATTGTCTTCAGGCCCTAAGGCTCCAATTCTGCAAATACGATATCATGTGTAACTTGTTCCCAAGAGTTATCCCATTGAAGAAGATTTACCCTATTATCAATGAATGGCTTGTTCATATGACAAGCTACTGTAGTTTTTCACAGGATTAATTACCCAGACTCTGAGGCAGCCTGTAATTTGTAACTAAAGCTGTAAACAACAAACAAATGCATCATGTAGCAACTGGTAGGAGAAGCATAACTGCTGTCCTGGTCATTTGGAAAGACTGTCTTTTCTCCTCCTTGAAAGTAATGACATTAGCATACAATTAACAGAAGCTGATTGGGCTTCTGTACCAGCTAATCTTCTTATAGACCTGCCACAGGTTGTTCAAAAATCTATAGGTACCCTGCAAAGTTGAGTATGTCTGTTGTATTTGCTTATTCAAATAATTCAATCACGTGTCTGACTGCCACTTGGATTCTGCAAGATCAGAAGCCAAAGTTGGCTTCTTCTCAAATTGTGAGTCCTAAACATTGAAGTAGACCTGTTTGTTTATATGCTTTGAAAGACTGTGTTTCTTCACAAGTTTACCAATCATCCTCCTGGGTGAAACTGCAGTAAGAAAAGCAGTTTGCTGCGTTGGCATTTATTTTTTTGTCACCCTGCAAGCAGCACAAATATGCTACAACTGACAAATAAGCAGTCAAAATTTAGAGAAGGCCTCATGGAAAAAGACATATCAATAAACCTCAGCAAAACTCTTTCTCTTTGAAGATACGGGCCTGTTTCTTTATCGTCTTGCCTCTGATAGTATAAAAGCAAAGCTATTCTAGAGCAACTGTAACAGAGCTGTGTATGACAAGTCTTGTATGATGCAACAAGGATCTATGGCTTTTTTTTCCTGAAGAAATTTTATAACTATAGTTGAATCAATGAGAAATGATGAAGAACCTGTATTTTGTCTTATTGCACAAAGTTAAATTCATTAAATACATCCAGAGAAGAGTTTAAAAAAGAAATGCTTTCTCTTAATGAAAGATCTGCATGCTCATCCACATGGACAGTTTCACTGTTCTTCTATCAGTCTGCCCCAGTAGATTGCTTTCCGATATGTGGACAGAAATCTTCAGACATCAGGAAAGGTCTAACCTCACTACTCTGGGTTGTTGTGCTGTTGTGGTAGGCTGCCGAAACTCCAGTTGGAGAGGTTGTGGGGTTTTTTGGTTTTTTTTTAAGGTTGGTTGGTTAGTTTTTGTTTCTTTTTTCTTTGGGGGGGGGAGTGGGAAGGAAATATGTTTGAAGAGAGACTGAGTGCAGAGAGAAATACAAGAACACAGAAGAAGCCTGCGACATGAGAATAATGTCATTAACTCTTTAAGTATTTGGGTTTTGACCAATTTCTTGTGCAACTTTAGAAGTCTCATGACTGCTCAGCTCCAGGTCACCAGCTGTGAAATCTAGGGTAGTTACACTTCTCTGCCTCGTAAACATAGTATAAGGGCAAATTCATTCTGGTTCGTGATATCCAGGGAACACTGTGGCTGCTTTATAGAAAGGACAACTTAACAACTTCACTGGGACTTTTTGCTAGAAGTGTTCTGAATGAAGTCTGTACAGATCTGTTTTTGTCTGAGAACCCGGGATTATTTGTTCTGTAGCTTAATGCCTGTGTGTTTTCTACCTGTCTTTGCAGGTGTATTGGGTAGGACCAATAATTGGAGCAGTCCTTGCTGGTGCTCTTTATGAATATGTCTATTGCCCAGATGTTGAACTCAAGCGCCGTTTTAAAGATGTCTTCAGCAAGGCCACCCAGCCATCCAAAGGGAAATACATGGAGGTGGATGATAACAGGAGCCATGTAGAGACCGATGACCTGATCCTGAAGCCTGGTGTTGTTCATGTGATTGATATTGACAGGGGTGAAGACAAGAAGGGGAGAGATCCATCCAGTGAGGTACTGTCTTCTGTATGACTAGCAAGGAGCACTGAAAGCAGAGAGCGGCCTGCTAGCACATCCTCAGATATCCTTCCACCCATAAAAGAAACAGATCTCCTATAAACTGAGCATCTACTACTTCATGAAAGGTGTGGTGCAGGCAGCAGCATTGTAGGGGCATCACCAAACTGTACTGATCTGATCGGAAGGAGTACTAGAATTTTTCCAGAATTAGGATTCCCCGCACACTATTCCAAATTAAAAGATATCCCTACTCTCTTCCTCTCCTTCCTTATGGAACATCTCCAAAGTCGGAAAAAAAAATCTCCTTTAATCAGTCAATAAGGAGATGAAGACAGAGATGTTTAACATCCAGATTGACAGTTAAGACATATCAGGAAATGCCTATAGACATGAAGACCTACTTATTAGATTGTTCTTCTGACACTTAATTGGCTGTTGTCAACTCTGATTAAAGCATCTTATCCATTAAACCTTCTTTGCTAGGTCCAGGGACAACATCAATAGTATTTAAGACTTTTACCCAAAGTCAGGCAAAGAAGTGTTGCTTCCATCTGCATACATCGTTAATGCCATGCAAACTACCTCTGAAAAAAATATGTTATAGACTTTAAAAATCTATCAGCCCATCAAATCTCACTCATTTGTTTTTCAGTATAAATATACTACTTGCATACCTTCCTAGGAGTAAATACACCTAAATCAAAAATTAAACCCTTCTGTAATAAGGCTGCAAAGCATTTGACTGTTCTTCTTGTGTCACTGTCTTTCTGGTGAAACATTCTCCTGAGGTTTGACTATTGACCATTTAGTGCTAGCAGACTCTCAAGGTCACGCAAAGAATATGAAGGCTCTCCTGTTACTTAATAACTCAAGAGATATCAAAAGAAAAGAAGGCATATCTGTTTTCAGTGCGCTTGTTCAAATACACATTTCTGTGCCAATTTATGTAAACTAAAGGTTTAAATTACTTATCTACTTTCTTACAAGATTGTTGGAGATATGATTTTTTTTTAATTTATTAGTAATGTAGAGGGTTTTTTAACTTCTGTTAACTGTATTGAAACACTGATTGGGAAATATTTTTATAACAGATGGTAAAAATGACGGCTTCTGGCTTTTTGTTGTAATTGATCTCTAGTTGAACAGGATCTATGTTTGTTTCGTTGTTCCTGTAGTCTTAATTACATCTCTGGTAAAGCTTTTTTAACCTGTTAGTAAGAAATGCAAGCACTTGGTAGGTTTTTTTAGGGTGAAAGGGAATGAAATATGTTTCTCTTCTAGAAGTATTTCACTACATGTAACCAACCCGAAAAAACATTTCTATAAAGCTGTTGCTGACGTTATTACAGGTTTTGGTTCCATCAGTTGCTTTGAGTTTTACAATATGCAGCTGCAGAGCAGTGAAAAGCCTCATTATTACTGTGTATAGATTTTATTTTAAAATGAAAACTTATTCCTGTCTTCTTGGCAAGAAGGGGAAGAAAAAGGCATTGGATCTGGCAATGGCCTGTAGCAGACTTGCCTGTTCTTTGACATTTCTCCACATGCAATCTTTAATAGAGAAAATTAGATGTTTCTAATGAGGAGATAAAGCACTGCTAAACTCAGATCGGTGCACTATGATATAACGCCAATTTTGCTATCCCAGCTCATAACAATGGATAGTCATAACATATCCTGTTATGTTCATTTTTCTAGTCTTACTTTTCTTTCATTAAAAGCACTGTTAGAGAGTTTTACACAAACTCCATAGATTGAATGCGAGATTCAAGATGCCAGCCGCTTCCAGTTTGGCCGTGCCCTCCTTCCTCTTCCCTGCAGCTCCGACTCTAGCAGCCAAGCACAGCATGTGGCATGTGTGGGCACAGGACTAGGTTCCTTAAGTGATCTTATAGTATGGGTCACATGTAAGCGTGTGAATGCCCTTCCCTAAGTTACTCCACAGCATATTGTCTTTGTGGTTATGGGGTTGAACTTCCCAGAGCAACCCATCATACCATCCATCTCTTCCAGCACATGAACCGTCCCACCAGCATCCTCTCACACCTGCTGAGGCATCACAGCAGGGTCTATCGGTGGATTCTGGTAAAATAGCTGGATATTTGTCTTCATCTTTTACACCTGACACAGTGACAGCATTGGTAGGGCATGAGCATGGTAGGGGCTTTCAAGGCAGGGTTTCAAACAGCACATAAGAGGTCCTTCCTATAGAGTGGAACAAGTCTTCTGTGGGAAGGGAAACAAAATATGGTGTTTAGACCACCTACTTGGTTCTTGCATGTGTAAATTTCAGGCTAAATACATTCAGTGAGAAAGTATAAAATTTAAGCTTTTTTCTTTTCCTTTAGGCATTTGTTCTAACTTTTTCTTTTTTTTTGTATCATAAATGTATTGTAACGTATCATAAACAAATATCGTACTTGTTAAAGGGACAACTTGATAAACGTTCTGCATGGTTTCAGTGGACAAAGTAAAGAGTAATGCATGTAGCCCTGGTAGTTTGTTAAGAAGTTTGGCATTTTGATGTTTAAAAGCACTCTGTAGAAGCTCATAAATTGTGAATTTTGCATGGTATTATTTAAATAAGAAGCTATGACTTGTTTTATGCTTAAGGGTCCTTTTACACAAATAGTGTGATGCATATTTTCTTCACCCAGCTTGATTCTACTGCTGAGGTGAGCATAAAGCTAGTATAGTATTAGCCAAGTCAGGAGACTTTTTTTCTCTTTCTTCTTCATTAATCGATTGTGGCAAACTCTCAGAACCAGACCTAGGAGAACTCCTCACAGAAAGAGTATTAGAGATAAGGTACAGGCTGCTGAGCAAAGGTCAGCGGAAGAGGGGAAGCCGAAATAAACAGGACATTAGTCAGTAAAGGATGTTCTCTCTTGGCATAAGCAGAAAGGTGAGATATGGTAGGTCTACTCCTGCTCCCACTGAGGAGGACTCATGGAGAGGTTTCTTGATCCTGCACTACTTCAGGACCTGATGGCTCCTCATACATTTCACTGTGGTTTCTGCAAAATTGGAGCCTTTGGTGAGATGTTTAGTTTTAGAAGGAGATGCATTCAACTCGAGTTTTATGACCCACCCTAAAGTAAATTCTTAGTCGTAGCTGTCATCACTGCCAGTTCTATCCCATCACAAGAGATCACCATTAATGGAAGAAAATACCAGACTTGAGCATGCCTCAGGTCTTGATTCAGCTTTAGCCTGCAGGGCTACATTGTTCTCTAAGTTGTTTTGCAGTAGTATCATCAACATAAAATTACATTTGGTTAAATAATAGACCACTGTGACCTAGTATGATTTTAAAACATACTCTGTAATACTGTTTGAGACAGATTTATGTTAAAAGACCTTCAGCTTTAAATTGCATCTAGTGCTGTAACTTGATGTCCTCCAAAAGTGTTTGTTGATTGAGGTGGGAAATGATAACTGTCTTTGGTTTATGATAGGAGATGGATATCGTAGTAAGCATGCCAGGCATGTTGTCATAATTCTCAGGTCCTAAAATATAAAAGACGGATGAGCCTCCTGCTCCTCCATGAAGGCAGGACTGTTTCCAGCATAATTTTTACATTCTAACAAAAGAATGCAGAATTACAATATCTCAGATACTATGAGAATCTTATTTTTCCCCCCGCTTGAGAGTAGTTAGAATTTGGCTGATAAACTCCATAGAGTCCACGCAACCTTAAAAGAATTTATGTACCTCAGTGTAACCCACCTTTAAATTCCTTCCTTTCTCTTCAGAAGTTGGGTAGTTAACTAAGATTCCTATGGCATCTGAGATATAGTAATCCTTCTCCTTTAAAGAACTGGGAGCTGTATCACTCACTCATTCAGTGGAAGCAGGAGCAAGCCACCGCATAGCACATAAAATGCTTAGGTTTCTCACCTGTATTAATATATGAGCTTTTTGAAATATGTTCTATATCTGACTATTAATAGTTAAGCACAACAGCTACTTAAAAGGCTAGATGGCCTTCAGATAAGACTTCTGTCTTTCTAGTAATTGGTTATAGAGCAGTTGCTACTGTGCTCTGCAACATTTTGTCTGTAGCCTATGCTAGCCCATATTAACAAAATGCTATACTCCATCCAATATTTATAATCTAAATAAAACATATGAGAATTTATATTGTGAAACTGTCTTTTCAAGGTGAGAGATGGAAACACCATGCATTTTTTTTTGTATCTCAAATGTGTCTTTGAGTTTTTTGAGGACTTATCAAACAGACATGATGCGAATATAAACTGAAATATTTATAACCCGCTTCTATTATCTAAGCCAGAGTCATTCGGTCTCAGTAATTTAGGAAAAACGAGGCAAAGCAACCTAAATACATGGATGATTTTTTTCTTCACAAGACTACTTTTTGTTGGAATGTTCAGTCAGCACAATACCGAAACTAATGTTATAGGTTTTTAAATTTCTTTATGTGATATTTGGGCTAATTTACTGAAGAATGTTATAAATGACTGCATGCTTATCTGATTTCCACTTGTATCTCACACTGCTGTTGCAAATAAATTGTGTTCAAAAAAACAGAAAAGGCTTCACTTGGTCACTGAAAATATTTGGTCATGAGCTTTAGTATTTTAAAGTATAAGGGAAAAAAATGAAATAATTGGACAAATATGCAAGAAGAGTCTAGATGTTTGTGTGACTGATAATGGATGATTTACCATAAAAAAAAATATTTCTGTCAATGGAGAGATGAGTGAAAGTGATTCAATATCTTTATGAAAACAAGTCAAACCAACTAGAGCAAAAGCTATGCCGGTGTATGTTTGTCATAGATTTTGCAAGATGATTTAAAACTAATGTAAACTAGTGGAGAGCTGAGAAGTGACAGAATTGTCATCAATGCCCTTTTCAGAAACAATATAAGCCCTTTGCTATAGTGGTAGGTCCTTTGCAATACAGGTCCATTCATGAAGTCATGGTTTTTAAGACCCGCTCCTGTAAGGAACGTAGGCAACTGAAATGAGGACTTGTAGCAATTACTGTTCAATCGCCTGGTTCTGAGCTCAGGCTGCAGAACACCCTAACTGCAACAACAAATTTGTGCTCCATTTTTTGTCCTGCAGACCTTACAGATTCTTTATGCAAAGTCTTTATGAGGGACAGAGAGCCTGGCCCATGAGTCCCCAGCCTGAAATCTCACAGGAGGCTTAGGAGTGTGTTTGGAGGTGGGGTATGTGTACTGTACCTGTGCTCTGCATGTACTGCACTGACACAGGTCACCAAGGGAGGTGGGGGAGAAGAACATCACATCCTTTTCAATCATAGTCATTTAAGGCAGGAGCTGCTTTGACATTTTGGGACACTTGAAAAACAGGAATCTACGTGTCAGGAGAGTTAGAAAGGCAAGGTGCTTTTGTTATCTCCAGGGTTAGGACAGCTAGGACCCGGGAGAAGCAGGAAATAAGAGCATGGGCAAGGAAGAGCATTGTAGTGTAGCTCTGAGTGCTTACTGGCACTGTGGTGTCACTCGCAGGACAAAAACATCATCCCTGATGCATGCAGACATGTAGGTTGGCTTGTAAGGGTTGTGTCTGAGCCACTGTGCTGTGCAGAGGACAAGACGCAACTGAGTCACATTCCCCCCTCTGAGCTTCAGTGGTGACACAGACTTTGACAGCAACCATTGCAGACAACGACTGTGGCCCCGTCTTTTGTCTTTTGCTTAAAAAGAGAACTTATAGAGTAGACACTCCCATTAGCAGCTTCTTTACAACCTTCCTTTGAATTTACACACCTTTATCTTCTACAGATTGGGCTGTGTTGCAAACTTCATAAGTTGCTTTATTTATATCATATTGATAACTGTTATCTTGGCTATTAACGTCTTTTGACCTTTGTTTCCCCATTAGAAAAGCAATCCTTACAAGTACAAAGGCTCCGAAATAATCTAACTACAAAAGCCTATCACAAGGTTCTTTTGAAGGGAGAAAGGAGCTTATACTATTTGGCTCTCACCTTGCTACATACGACAGAGAGGCACAAGCTTTCTGCCAGGCTCTCTGGTTACGCCTGGTAAGTAGCAAACCCAGCCTATTTTCTGCATGCACACATAAAGACTACCTGCATATAGTGTTTCATCTCTACTTCCCTTTCTCTAAGAGAAAATGCTGAATTTCAGTGTCTGAAAGTTTGCATTAGCAGACTCTCTCTCTGTGTGAAGGAGCAAGCTGCACACGAATGTGTGGCTTTGCACAGTCCCAGCAATGGACAAGGTCTGCGGGGGAAACTGTGGGAAATCGCTTGCCATCTGAGACTGTTGCAAGCTCCACTGGGATCCTAAAGACTCGGTCATTTATTCTTCTTTTTTTTTTTCTGAATCATATGACTTTAAGCTTGAAGAGGGGTCTTGGTTGTCACCTTACTGCCACCACAGAGTCATTTGGGTTCTGCTGCTCTTCCTCGCAAGGATGATTTATGATTAGCCTTTTTTTTTTTTTTTTCCATGTCTGCACAATTTAAAAATTGGTTACTTTACACATTTAGGAACCTTCTGGCATTGCGAATATTCTACTGCTGTCGCATTCTGCTTTATGATTAGCCCCATGTATTCTGTGGGAATTGCTGCTTTGCTTTGGAACAGCATAGCTTAGGGCACTGCAGATTGATTTTCTTTTTCTCAGAAAAAATCCTTTGATAATTCCACTGAAATCAGCACTGTTTTGTTCCACTGCTTAAGCTATCCTCATCTTCCTGGTATCCCAGTGCCTAGCTGAAGATAGCTGGTCCTGCCTTCAGACCAAACATGCTTTGTTTATTTTATTTTATTCCCTGCTTTGCTAGCAAAATGAGCTCATCAGAACTGAAGTGAGAGGTTTGAGTGTCTAGAGCCTCCTTTTCCAGGCTTCTTCAAGTGGCTACTGCTGCTATATGTTTGGAGCACTTTTCTCCAGGCAGCAGCAGATTTGCCCCCTGTTGAGCACTTCTCATCAGCCTCAACTCACCAGATCTGTAGAGTATATAAGAGATGGGAAACTAAACCCTTCCTTAGCATCGCTGGAGAGATGAAGTCAGTTGTACCAGCTGAACCCAGTCTTAGAGAATTGGAACAGTCTTCACAGTGTCCCAGCAAGGAAGAAAGTGATTTTGAAAACATAGGATTTGGGCTTGTAGCAAGCCCTTGGGCTCCAATTTGAAAGAAAAACATCAATAGGAAAACTGGAACAATGGCGGATTGGCCCTGTAAGTATTGAACATATGCACATGAATATCCACTAAGAAAAAGCCTAATGTTTCCTGATTAAACATGACAGAGTGGGAACAAAATGAACCTGAGAGATCAGGAAGATGAACATAGATGTCGGACTCTGCTGCTGCTTGCCCCCAGGTATTGCTCCAGAGAAACAGCTGCACAGCAGCATCTCCTCAGAGCTGAGTCAGACCAGCTGTACAGGGTAGGCTGCACACAAACACTAATGTTTCAGACACAAGCCTTTTCTGCTTTTTTTCCCCTCCTTTCGCAGCTGTCCAGCACAGTTCGCATTTACTGGAGGCAAACATTGCTCAGGCATAAATGCAGAAGCTTCTGTAGCCTCAAGACTAAAATGTGAGAATAAAGCTTGTGTCCTCCAACCTTTTAGCTTTGAAAAAGCCCAGAAAATGCCATGGAGGAGCTGCAAAAGACGAGGTCAAAAAGTCCCTCTGGATCCCTCTGCATCCGAGGCATTCCTAGAGCTATCCTTAGAGATGCGCTCCATAGGTTAATTTATCACTGTGCAAATGAAGTATCCCCGACTGCTTTCACCACTGGCCTTCCTGAGCTAGAATAAATATCTCTTATTTGAGTATAGCTGAAGAGCATCTAAGGTTTATATACAGAAACTATTGCCATTGTGTCTGAGTGGTGAGGAAAAGGTCAAAGCAAACTGATTATTTTTTCTCTCTCCTGTTCAGAAAATACTGTTTGTCTATTGTTTTCTGTGTAGTGTTTGGTGTTTTTTTCTCCTTAGAGATCTGTATTCCTTTCAAGATTTCCTAATTTTATTTTATCTTTAACATAAGTTGAATCCTCACTTTACAGAATTAAGTACCTCTGTTTAGTTTCCCAGCTCCTTCACTAATCCTTCACTGTCACTTTTAATGGTCAAAAACTGTGACTTGATGTTTTGAAGTTTCCGATTGTTGTAATGTAGTATTCAATGGCATCCTCTACCACAGGTTCCCATTTGCCTGTATTTTCCATTTAGAGAGTTCTCCCTTCACTGGTGTTGGGAATCTCTGAAAACTGCAGAGGTTTTTTTTTTTGCAATGAAGCTGTAAACATCTGAATTTCTGATTCAGATCTTCATTTTGCTTTAGCAGCTATCTTCCATATTAAAACACACATAGTTTCTTTGAACTTTCTTTTAAGATGGACTTTTTTTTTTTTTTAAGTCCTCTTCGGTTTTTATTCATTTATTCATCATCTTATTTAATTATTTAAAATTTATTCTTAAAACATGCATGTTTGATACAATTGCCTTTTTAAATAATATTTGTATTTCTTATATTCATTTCTAATTTTTCCACATTGGTTACATTACATCCCTGCGAACAAGAACAACAGTAAACAGTTAAACATCACTTAAAGATTTTGGGGTTAAGTAGAAAATGTATAATGCTAACAACATGAAGGGGAAAACCTAGATACTGATTTTCAGCTTTGCAGTCAGAGAATGGGAATTCCCCATTATATCCTTCAGACCTTGAAAAGACTCCCAATTGATTTGTCATGTACAAAAAAATGCCTTGTACAATTTGAGGCTGAATCAACTCAGATGATATATCTGTGTAATCATTTGAGGATTTCTTTGCCGCCATCAGGACTCCTGGTACTGTCTCTTCAGAGCATCACCATGGGCAAAAGACAGGCACAGGAGGCATGTCACTCACCTGAGCTCACCTGTGGCTTTAATACAACAGCAAGGAGTTAGATATAGGGCCAGGCATGGCCAGCGTCACCAAGGAGGCGAGCTGAGGGCGGGCAGAGCAGAGGACGAGCGGCTGGGAAATAAAGAAACAAGCGGTGCTGCTCAGGGCTGCTCCCTAGACAGCTCACGTAGAGCCGGGCAAACACAGCAATAAAGTCCTCACCTCCACAGAGTAGAAGAGCCTAAATGAAATTTTTCCACTTCTCATATGTAAATCCTGTAGCATTCCATAGCTGAAACAACTTTCTAGTACTCAGTTCTGCGCTCCTGGGATATAGTTATAGTATAATACTTGTGGACTACTTTGACAGGGGAGATTTAACAGGGCAGATAGTAAAGACAGCAGGACTCCCATTCTTCTTTTCTCAGTGTTGGTATTTTCTCTCTAGCAACTCTTAACATTTCTATAGCCAACATAAAGTGTCTACTTTGCAGGTGAATCATAGAAAGGGGGACTATCACGGTTGTTAAAGGAACAGCCTTTCCCACATGGCTTGGTTTAACACGAAGTACAACTTCTCTGTGTAAATATGAAATTATTGAACAGCAGCATTGAGCAGACATAATACAACTCACTTCTGCTGAAACACAGTGGTTTTATCTTGTCTGCTTAGCATTTTCTTGAAGACAAACCTGGTCTCTTGCCAAATCAGAGCAGGAAATTCAGAAGGTTCAGCTAGTTCATGCCATCTTTTCCCACCACCCCCAGATCCTTGTAGCTGTTCAGAGCTCATCTGGTAGTGATAGCCCATTGACAAAGAAAAAGAAAAAAGTACAAGGATAACTGCAAGCACCACTCCTTCCTTTTTAATGATGATGATGTTCTGTAATAAATGAGCCAGGATAACTATCTTTACCGGGAATGACTCTGGGACACTATATTATCAGAGATTAAGGTGGTCATTCCTCTCACAGTGAAGTATGAGAGCTGGAAAAACCTCCTGCACAGGGAGCTACCTGTTGATCCTAGAAGTCCTGGTCTACCTAATACTTGGCCAGACCTCAGGTGACCTGTAAACTATCTATCTCAGATGATGGTTAAAATAAATTGCCAGAGATGTTGTAGAGAAAGGTAGTAGAGCGCTCTGCGCAATGTGACCTTGCTAACACGAATGCAAAGAGACTGTCAGAAAAAATTGTTCGTGCCAAGAGTAATATTTATTTTAAAAATAGATGCTGAAATAAAAAGCATGAAAGTAGGTGCTTCAGAAGACATTTCACAGCAAGCAATATCTTGCATTAAGCATTTCACGTTAGGAATTGCACTGTATTGTAGTGTTTCTTTTTCAATTTAGCTGCCTAAGTTGTCCCTCAGAACATTCCTTACATGACCCTCAGAGCTTCTGTCAAAATCCTGTTGCAAACCAATCTCACAAGGGAAGCACCAGTTTATGCTGCTAATTAGTAAGACCAACTTGAAGATGAGCTTGCAGTCCCAGAGGCCACAATAAGTGGTTCTAATCTTTTTAAGAAATGACATTTCTTTTTTATACTGGGTATCAACTTCTCAGTAAAACTAATATATAGAAACAAAGCTGTAAAGTTGCACTGCAAGGATAAGTCATTATTGTCCACTGACAGCAAAAATAAATTATTCAGATAACAAGATGGTATGCTCTAGAGTCCAAATTAATTACTAGAGCTGAGTTAGCCATTTGAAGTTTGCTCCATAATAAGCCAACTCCTTAGAAGAAACTAACTTCTTAAATCGAGGTGCCAGAGCTCTAGTCCCAGAGGACTGCAGGTCCTTTCCCCCGTCACTAACAGGGAAGACATGGGGATCCTGAGAAATTGTCAATAGGCATGTTTTCACTGAGTGATCTCCCTACAAGCATAGACCCAGTCCAGGTTCACCTGCATGGGTTCCTTGCTACTGGTTTTTAACCATTTCTTTTAGGATAGATTACCACTGAGAGCATTTTCTCTGCTGGTGTTAAAATAGTTCTCGTGTTCCTGAGGGGAGACTGCTACCAAGCAGCGTCTCCATATATTCATACACCTTTGCAGAGACCTAGCTGGAATGGTTTCACTACTCTGTTACTCCAGATTACTCACTTCCACAGAACCTGGAACAGAGCAAGTGAGTGTTGATCCTGGGAATGAGATCTCAGTTAAATGCTCTGTGACAATTGCCCAAAGTGAGCTAACTGAGTTTGCGCTGATACGTTTAAAGAGCCTAAAGTCAATCCTAGGGGCTTTGCTCAGAAAGCAACAAATGGACAACAACATACTAGTGAGGTCCACAGCTTCTTAAATTATTCTGTAGGAAGATATATGATGACTCACAGTGTCAGCTGGATTGAAAACCAACATTTAGTGTGTAACATCTTGCAAACAGCAAATTTTATCTCAATGTTTCTTTGGCAATTCCTGGTATCAAACACTAATGTATGATACACAAAATAGTATGTCTAGCAGTCAGAAATGTGATAATAGCTTTTTTACGTTCTGTAGCTAGACTGAGTTTTGCTCCTTGAAACAAATTTTTATCACTTTTTATTATATGGCATTCTGTACCAGCAGGTCAGATTATAATAATTCGGAATTAACTCTTGTATGTAAACCTAGAGGTCAGGTCTTCACTGTGCTAGAAACTGTACAGTGTAACAAAGAAAATGTCTCTCTCCCAGCAGCCTGTCACTCAAACTATAGGGGTATTGGCTAGAGAAGAGATAAAAGAAATAGCCCTGCGGTGAAGAGGGAGCATAAGATCTATGAAGAGCCAGCCAGGAAAAATGAGGATCACACCTAAACAAGGGTGAGCTGCGTATGATGCTATTTAAAGTTCTGAAATACCCCACTGACAAAAGAAAACTTGCAATAGATTTTGTTGAAACTGCAAGTCAATGTGTATATTATAGCCCTACAGGAACATCTGAATTGTTACTATAGTTTTGCAAAGAGGAAGGAGAATGTCCTAGGATATGTCTGGCCTTCCAGTTGCAAAATGTTAGCCTCTATCACTATAGTAAGTACTACTTGAATGTAAAGGTAACTCTTCACTAATGTCTTCCCTGGATACATGTTACAGTCACTAGCTAGAGAAAAAAATATTAAATCCATTCAGTGTACATTTGACACTGACAGATCCATTGCCACATGCGATTTGTTAATACTTTTCCACATGACCTGGAAAAATACTTTGCTCTGAAAATTGGAGTATATTTGTAATAGCCTTCTCTTATTTCTGCTTTGCTATACCATTTCTACAAAACTACGTATTTCCTCTCTATCCAAGAAACCTGTGGCCTTCAAGTAGCATGTTGTATGCTAATATTATTTTAACCAAAGAACATTTGATGCCGTTGATTAACATGTTGATCCCTTGAGTCCATTAATCATTTCTCTTATTTTTGAGTGCGCTTCTTTTTTAGCATTGTGAGGCCTGAAACTCATGGTAAAAATGCTGCAGATGTGACCCCTGTGATAGCAGTGAGTGATTTAGACCTCTCCTCCCAAACCAAGGATGTCTTTCCATGTACGCAGCAGTTTCTGCTCTCTTACTACAGGTACGAACTCTCCAAAGTAATTGTGTGTGTTTCCTGGCTGTAATGCATTAAGCACAAGGAGTCACAGAGCCACTGAAATTGCAGCTAGAAATATTAACTTTAAGATCAACAGTACTGTAAGCTTTGAAATTTCACTCAAAAGCAATCCAAAAAAGGCTGCAAGGGTGAGAAGTAGGGTGAGGAGGGATAAGCAGCAAGAGATAATAACAAGCAGACCCAAGAAATAAGAAGGATAAATACAGCCATAAGGGAAAAGCAACAAACTGACACTTGAGAAACCTGCTAGGAAGCCCTCTGTGCTTTCCCCAGGACACAAACACTGTGTGGTCACAGAGGGGAAGCAACTGGCACCTCTCAGCCTGGGAGAGATGTGCTGGGCTCTGCTGAAGTCACAGCTGCAGTGTGCCCTCTCATGGCAACACTGCTTGCTTTTCTCTCATCATTGTGAAGTTGTGTTCATGCAGGGGGTGGCTTTGTGCTTTTTTAATTTTATTTTTATTCTTTTTTTCTTGTTTTCTTTTTTCCTTTTTTATTTTCCCTTTTCTTTTTTCATTTCCCTTTGGCTTTTCCTTTTCCTTTAGCTTTTATCCTTTATCCTTTTTTCTTTTTTTTTTTTTATTTCTTCTTTTTCCTTTTTCTTTTTCTCTTTCGTCCTTTTTTCTTTTCTTTCTTTTTTCTTTCTTTTCTGTTTTTATTTCTTCTTTTTTCATTTTTCTTTTCTTTCTTTTTTTTTTTCTTCTGTGAAAGAGATATGGGAAGAAAACATTAAACGTGTGTGCTGTGACATGCTTAGAAAACAGATTTGAAGCTTCATGTCAAAAGTGTCAGGAAAAACACCATGCACCAAAGAAGCTTAAACAGTGAAGAAAACAAAAAGAGAGGGTGCATCGTCAGGTTCAGTGTTTGCCAACCACATCTATGCCTGTCATGCCAAAGCATATGGAAACTGAAATAGGATTGTTGATTAAAAGCATGGCATTTAACAGATATTATCAAGTTGGTTGAATGAATGTTTCTGTACTGTTTCCACCACAAATCTGGCCCAGTTCTTACTCCTTTGTATTGCTACATCATTTTGATTAAGAGGATGACTGAAGTATCGTCACTACTTTGTCAATGCTCTATCATTAGATCTATTCCGGAGTGCCTTCCCATGTCTTGCTCTCCTTCAACACCTGATATCTTCCTTTGCTGTGGTGTTTTTCTCATATTATTGCTCAAAACATGCCCTCTCCCCTTTCTTGGAGGGCCCCATTTCAGCCTGATGCTCCCAACACTCACCTCCATTCCCTGTAGGCCTTCCCTCCCATTCTCCCTAAGGATGTTCCTATTCTCACGGTATTTTCCACCTCACTGAATCTTGAGTAATCTAGGGATCAACCAGTTCATCCCTGCACATCTTTCAGATCAGATTTGCTTATCTGACATTACTCCTTTGTCCATCGAATGCTTAAAAGCAGATAGAAATTCCTGAGCGCTAAAGGCAAGAGTTGTGACTGTGGCATCAATGACTCTTACTGCAGTGACATGATATTCTTTCAAAACAAGGGTCATGGGACACACTCTGCCCTTTCCCAGTTTCCTGCTCAGTCTTGGAGATCCAGTCTCTGTTGACCACTTCAAATTTCTGGTTCAGAAGCTGCCCTAGCCTCATTAATATAAGGAACATAAAGGCTTTCCACATTTCAGCTCTTGGCTTCTCCATCAGAATAAAACCTGGTACCAAACAATGGTATGTGTTAGACCTCACCAGTCACACTGTGTGCTCTGAGCACAAGCTATTCCTGGGGTGACCTGCCGTTCTGGGGGCAGGTTTGTAATGGTGCCCAGAAGCCATGCATGCATTCTGACTGCAATTGTATTTGTGTTTCTATTTTCCCCCTAGCTCATTGCCTTTTATATTTACTTCAGCATGCCTGCTCACCTTAGTTTAAAAAATAAAACAGTCTGAAGACATTTTTCCCCTCTATAGGACATCCACTGCTGCAGCTCATCCAATATCTGTTCATTTTATCAAAGTCTCTCCTTTATTCAAATGATATAATAATCAGGCAGTTTCAATACCCACAATTAGTGATGTTAAAATGTATGATACTTACTAAAGAAAAGAGAGGTTGCGCTCAAATAAAAAACAAACTGCATGCTCAGCTTGGATTTCTCCTTAATTAAATCCCGTTGTCATAGTGCAAAAAATCTATGATAAAGGTATCTAAAATATCACAACTGTCTCAGTACTGCTTGACTTAGAAATGGAGCGAGGAAGATGATGCTCTCTATAGTTATATAGATACCAGTCCTGGCCAGCTTCTGGGAAGACAGTTAAATGACCCCTTCATATTCTTTTGGGGCTTTCTATTTGATGGTTTTAAAATATTTTTTTAATTAAGTCAGTTTGTTTTAGTTTTCTATACCAGTAGAAATCCTCTTTGTGGCTGACACAGCTGCTAGGGTTGGATTTGTGCTGATGGAAACAAGGATGTCAGAATTTGCTCCTTCTCACAAGCCTGCACAGAAAGAGCTGAGGGTTTCATTGCTCATCATCCTGCCCCCCAAGGAGGTTTATTTGTTCTCCAAGCCTTGCACTTATTTTGTTGTTTGCAATGAGGTCTGTGTTCTGGAAAGAACACTGATGGGGAGGCTCTAGGAGGAATAGAAGGGATTTCATGCTTCTGGGATATTCATTCACACACACCCAGCATGGCATGTGGCGACCACATACTTCATACACAAACTGGGAAAGGCTCTTGTGTGACACAGTCCCTTACTGTCTTAGGTAACCATACATCACAGTGCCTTTCACCTAACATACCAAGGTTTCTTACAACTATGCTAAGTGGTTTGTCTCTAATTATTTTAATTTGAAGGTTACTCCAGATTTTATTGATGTGAGAGTTAGGAAACTTCTCTCAATTTCCAGTCTAATTTTATTCCTAGCTAACTTATATTCACTGTCCCTTGTATAAAGACCTCTTCCTTCTGTTTTCTTCCAGTCTATTCAGAGATTTGTCATATATTCTCCCACCTTTCTTAAGTGAGGCTCTCTCTTTACCTTTGGCTATGTGGGCTTACTGTTCAATTCACCTTCCTGGTAGCCTTTTTGCTACTTACATGCTACTGTTAGTGCAACGCTTCATACACCGAGCACAGTCTTTCCCCGCCTTGGCTTTCTGGAACCAGAGCTGTATTACTCTGCACGGTGACCAACAGCTAGTAGTGAAACAAACGGGTTCAAACAAATGGGAATCTGGCTGCACCATTTTCTTCTGTGTTCCCAGCAACTTTCTTTGCTCTGTGCACTCTAACTTTCCAATTAGAGCTATATTTGTCTTCTTTATTCTTGCCTTTTTGTTTTAAGATATGTAAGATATGTAAGAAAAGTGTGAATGCTTTTACCTGAGACTTTACCTTGAGACTTCTGATATTCTTCCTTAGAGTCCCCTTTAGCCTTTTCCAAAAAAAAAAAAAAAAAATTATTTGTGAGCTCTTCTTTCAATACTAGAAGGATACAAGTAATATAGACCTTTGCAAGAAACAGAAAAAACTCTCACCTAAATGAGTGCCAATAACCGCCAATTCTGGTCTCTTGATTTTTTCTTTCAAGGCTGGGAAATACTCCATATATCTGCAGGGATATAAACAAGATGATGCTGGATAATTCTCAGAAGAATATGCTATATGAGATTTGAAGTATATTTTGCAGAATATGTGTGCATAGTTTATTAAAAGACAATATATAAAATTGAAATCATGCACCTACCTCTACTTAATAAAATCAGGGAGAAAGTCATCTTTTCCACTATGCTGCAGTTTTCCCTAGCATAGCAAGAAATAGCAGAGAAACAGGAGAAATACAGGAAATTCAGGGCTACTTACTTACTTTGCTTGAAAAAATGCCAGTGCGCAAATGCACAGTGAAGATATTTGGACTTTCCTGTTGGGCTGGAATATTACCTTGACTCTGTCTCCTCAATCATTCCCTCTGCTGACGAGTTCCCAGGGAGCTCCTGGTTTGTGTCAATACTCATGGAGCAGGCTTCTCTTTATGAAACATCCAAGTTATTAATAGTCCTGGTCCAGACACGACGTATCCTTCAATCAAATGTGTATTGTGATTCACAAACTTCACAAATTTCACGAAATTCTACAGATTAATGATCTAATGTTTTATTTTTATTTTTTTAGAAATGGTCTCTACATGGATTTTTAACTAGTGAAGGACGGAACATGACTCTGTGTGGTTTGCTTTTGTATGGATGTTTCAAGATCTTTTTTCCCTCAGAGATATTTTCCTGTAAAAGCCCTATAGAAATAGATCTGTCCACATTCATGAAGCTGACTAGAATAATTTATCTGAAGATACCAACAAATGTCCTTTCTTTTATTGATGAAGCCCAAGGATGTGGCTACACCTAGAAACCAAAATATAATTTGAAGTAGCATGTTAATGGAAATAGACATCCAAATTTTTATCTCAGTAAAACATTTCTTAGTTTTGTAGGAAAAAAAAAAAAAAGAAAAAAAAAGAAAAGGAATAATGTATTGTATTTTATAAATATTTTAAACTACATTAGAGTCTTACAGATTTCTAAGTGGACTCAATATGAAGAAGCTTTCTCAGATGAGATGAAAATCCCTGCTATAACAGTGTGAGATGTTCCCCAATGGTGTGATCATGTTCCCCAACACAAAGCTGCAGAACAAACTTAGAGCAATGAATTTTATTTATCAAAGAAGATAACTTTCATGAAAGGGCGGATCTTTCAGCTTTGCAAAGGTCACTTTGAGTAGGTCGTCTATTTACTAACACAAACCAGAAATCAACACAAATCAGAAATAAAAACAATGATGTAGCAGTCTTCACAGCTCCTGTTTCTAAGACATATAAAGCAGCCGCCCATCAGTAGTTAAAAGTAAGAATAGACCACGAGTCTCAGGAAGTGAGATATTTTCTGTGGGGAAATAAGGGAATGAGGAACCCGCGTAGAATCCCATTAGTGTCGCTCACTGTAACTGTCTCTATTGCTGAGGGGCAGATGAAGCCAAGTCCAGTCCCTCCATCTCTGTTCCATCACAGACCTGTCTGTCAGGATGTAACCGGTTATAAACGCTTGCTCAGGTACCAGGAACCACCAAATTGCAACTGGCAAACTGGTGACAGGCTAATTCATCCCACCACAAAAGACAAGAACAGCTCTTGTACAGCTGACATGGCTGCAGCTGGGCTGATCCTGATGCCTAAACAAAAAGTCATTTAAAACTAGCTCACACCTCTTTACACAGGGCTATATGGTGCAGCAGAGACACACTTTGTTTCAGCTCTTTGAAGGGGTCGGTGGTCTGATGCCCTATAGATGAGGCCTGACAACATATCCCTAGAACAGCTGGTCATTAGTGAAAGTGGATTAGTGTCTGCCTACGAGTGTAGTCCTGTGCAAGGAAAGTTGTTCTCCCCTGTCTTTCTTCAGATACTTGATCTCCTGTCTGCCTATCGCTAGCAGTGAACAGCAAATGTTCCCAAAAGTGTGATGGTGGATACTCCAGGTTTACGCTCTGGACGCCGAATCTTTGGAGCAAGCACTGCATGTCTTCAACCTTCTGCAGAGCACCAGTGCAGTAGGGTTACTACTGCAGTACTGCCTAGCAGTGGAAAGGGACCATAAATATATCATATGGGTACAGATATTCCAGAGAACAGAAGAGGTTGTACAAGGATTTCAGGGTTCCTCTAGTGTGTCCAATGAATCTCCATTTTAATTACTCATGACACCATGATAAAGATGCTGAAAATAAATTCTATTAATTTAATGGTTTCTTAGTGGAAAAGGCCTATAGAAACTGTAAATTTAGCCTTGGAAGGATTCAGTGTACTATCCACTGCTCTTCTCAACACTTCCTCAAAAAATAAGAAAAATAAGAAAGTTTTACAAGGTTTATGCGAGTTTGGTAGTAAAGTTAGGCAGAGGCTTAGAGCTAGACCAGGTTGTTTTAGGTAGGTGGAGCTTAATGGCCCCAGAGCACACAGGCATCCCATGTCACCTGCACAGGGTGCTTCTACACTGGGAGAGTGACCCTATCTTGTGGCCCTTTCTTTATAATCCTGCTAAACCGTGTCACTGAGTTTTGTCAGTCACTGTGAGGAAAACCCCAGCAACTTATTTGGAGGTTTCAAAGGAACTGGGCTCCCCGAGCCCAGGTCAGCCTGCCCTGATGAGGAACATGGAAGGTCATTTCTCTCCTTTCCTGTCATCCCTGTCTTCGCCATCCTTTCGCTCTCTCACAGGGGATAGGGACCACCAGGAAACACATTTAAAAATCATCTGCAGCACACAAAAGGAGAAGAGAGAAAGTTGTTGGTACATTTCAGCAAGCCTCGTTAAAAACATCTCTAGGCACTACAAAGTGCATGTTATCAATATGCATATGTGATGTCTCTGAGGCAGAGTTGCCTTTAAGGTACATATTCAGCAGGACAACATTTTCCCATGTGAGGCAAGGAACAACAGTGAATCATATGTGTAGGAGGGAAAAGCCTTCTGGCTATGTACAGTATTTATTCCCTTTTGTGTCTTGCTTCTCTCCCCCCCTCCCTTTTATTAATGGCTTTTGCAATTACTGGTAACAGTTCTAGCTAGCAGAAAGTGGTGACTTCTGCAGCTGATTGTTTAAGTGAAGCCGGATGTATAGCAAGATGAGACAGTGCTTATGCATTAGCTTTGCTTACCTCTCTCACCCCTAAGCGAGAGTCAGCCAACATATTAATTGTGCTTGCAACGTGCCCCCAAAGCTGAATGTCACATTACTTGACCATACATAAATGCACATACGTATTTAGAAATGCATAAGGGTGAGGCCTGCAGTGCACACATTAAAAATTCCTACTGAAGATATCAGCAGGGGATCCAGAGAAGCTGATTTTGATACAGAGGGAACCTGAAGAAAAAGCATCACACCCTGCTCTGCCTGCAACCGTGCAAGCTGCCTACAGGAGTTTGATTTTTATTTCTCACCTTACTAAAGAGAGGTAATGCTCCACCCCAGGAGAGTTAACACTGGAAAGCACTGCAAAGCAACGGAGGCACTGGAGTGAGTCATGAACAGTGAAGTATGTCATGAAGTTAGCTGAGTTCCTAGTAAGTTCCCATCCTTTAACAGATAGAACTGGAAAACTGTATTTCCCTAAGTACTAATCAATGATTGTCAACAGATACAAACAGTTGCAAATAGTCAGCAGACAGTAGGTTGCTCATGATTTTGTCAATGAATTGTAGCTGAGCAAAACAGAGAATAGAGTTATAGCTGTAATCAAAGACGTTCTTTGTCCCAGGAGAGGGCATCTTCTGTTGGCGGGGAGATTATCCAAGGAAGAGACCTACAACAGGTAGGCTGGCAACCTCCAGCTCCCACCTCCAACAAATTTCTCAGATAATGCGACAGAGATAAAGGTCAGGTCATTTCAGACCAATGGTTATAAGGATATACTTTCTAATAGAATTATATATGCCATTTAAGAGGAGCAAGATCCCGTAACACACTGATGGAGGGTCTGTGCAGCTGTGGCAGTATCACATGTAACCACATATATTGCCGGACCTGAAGTAATGGCAATCTGCATCTTCCTTAAGGCTCCTTCTTCTCTTTGCCTTCACTCCCCACTTTTTCTCTGTTCATCTAAGTCTGTATCTGTATTGAGAGACTCCTGTGAAGTTGAAATCTCAAAATGCAAGGCAGTGCATAACTATCAGAGAATAAAAGATTCAAAAATTTTAAAACTGAATGGAGTGAAAGAATTAAAGTAAAATAAGAAAGAATAAGAAAGAATAAGAAAGAATAAGAAAGAATAAGAAAGAATAAGAAAGCTGGCATCACTTACATGGGAAATACTATGATTTCCAAGAACTAGTATCAAGATATTTCTAATTGGTAACTTCTGCTTTTTTTTTTTTTTTTTTTCTTCTTGCTAGAAAAGTAGAGGGGCACTGAAGAGAGGGGAAAAAGGTAAAAGGTAGCAGGGAAAACAGGCAGGCAAAGTAAATGAGATCTGGTGTACAGGACAGACTGTGAGAGGGGTCACAAGAGTGAGGCAGAGTCAACAGCTCCCTGACAAGAAAGGAGCATCTGGAAAAGAACAGTGAAAAATTTTGAGTCAACAATGAGTGGAAATGGTTGGCAATTTCTTGTTAAAATGAAAGGGATGTCATTCTTTCCAGTGGAAAATGCCCTTTTAATAACTGTCCACCAGATAGTATTTTTTGGAAATCTTTCAATTTTACCTGACTTTTATTTTAAACTTGTCCTGGGGAGGAATTGTCAAGCAGCTAGGAGTTGACATTTCTGGCAGGCTCTTATCATTCACATTTTCCACCTAGGGGCAAAGAGTGTGAGATCCTTCCAATCTGGGAGTTACAGCTGGGCTGGCGGGGAGGCGCTCAGCCTGGTGCTTGCTTCTAGCCATCTGCCTGGAAGCCTCGCACCATGGCAATTCTCTGCCTGTAGGCAAAATCAGACTGACAAGAGCCTTTCAAGACAGCAACCAGCAAATCAAATGAAGTCTTTGTTCCTTCAGATTGGAATGTTTCCCTTTTCTTCCTAAATGAGACATGTATGTACAAACAATTTTGTGAGAAAAGTCTGACTCTACCGATGACCTTAGAGAGGACAAAGGCCCTTTGGGAGATGCTTGCCTGCACTTTCACCGGCTAAATTTCTTGACAGACCAGTTACTTTGTCCCTGGATTTCACATGGTTCAGGCAGGACCAGCTGCCCTCAGGAAAAGCCTCTCCTGCCTGCAGCTCTGTCTCTTCGAGCACTCATGAGCAAGGAATATGGTTCTCTCCTGCTCTTCTCCTCCCCCAGACTGCACCCAGGGCAGGACTTTCCTCTGCTGTGGCAACGATGGCTGTCCAGCTAGCTCTGCTAGCAATTACATGAGGCACTGTAAAATAAGGGTGATATAGACTGACATCAGCACAGGTATTTATATCAGACTGCAAATTTTACAAGTTAAAATAGAGACCATTAACCATCTTACTTGACTCCTATAGGTCTTTTAGTTCCTAAGGAGGGATCCACAGCTGAAACGTTATGAACAGGTTGACCCTGCAGACTGTTTTCAACTTGCCTCCATCTAGTGTGTCTCCTAGGAAGATATGCTTCTAAGAGACTTGGGGCAAGCTTCTTCAAGATAGCCCTGAAAAGTAACACTCAGACAGAGACTTGTTCTTCCATTCTACTGAAGAGTATTCTGAGTTTGGAGCACTGAACTTCAAGACTGTCGCGACTCCAACTGGTGGCAGTCCCCAGGTGAGCACAGGAATGATCAGCGGCTTAGAAAACTTCATGCAGGAAAGACCAACCTGACAGCTCACTGGTCTAATACTTAGGCTACAGAAGAGAGGTCTGGAAGGTAAAATTCTGATGGGTAAATGAGTGTTGTCTCTGATGGACAGGATAAGATATAATGGAATTGCAATATGAACATTTATATAAAATAACCAGGAGAAATTTGGAAGATAAAGATTGTTTTGTCTGGAGAGTATTCCAGGTAGACATTCTTGGAGATCTCCAAGAACAAATTAGAGGAAGATCTGTCAGAAATGACAGCTGGACAGAAATGATCCTGTCCTTGGACAAGATGAGCTTCTGAGCAACTTTCCATTTTTTTCATAGTCTTCACTGAAAAACACCTGTCATATTTTCAGCCTTTTTCTAGACAATGAACTTGGCCAATAAGCTGATACGTAAAGGGAATCCAAATGTGTAGGAAAAAAAAAGATGGGTAAAAGAAATCTAGGTGCCTCCAGACAGACTAAATGGATTGTCTGAATTCTTAATGGGGGAGACTCCAGGGAGCTACTCTCTGATTAAGTTGAGGATCTGTACACGTGCCAGAGAGTTGTACTGAAAAGATTATATGGGGGACTTGATATATCTGCTATGTTGGCTTTGCCTGCACTAGCTTTACCTATGTTGAATAAACAAAGAAAATGCTCTAAGTATTGCTCCGAGATTGAATAATAAGTAAAACATTTCTTCTTTTGTTAGTAGCTTGTGTCCTTGCTTATTAAGTCTCAGGCTGAGCAGCCAAAGGGAATGTTTGAGACATAAATGCCAGAGGGGACTCCCATTGCTGAAAGCACCCAGCAGGCAGCTTGAAATGTGCTGCTTCTGTTCTGGAAGACAGTGCTGATCAGAAACACAAGTTCTGTGTCCTTTACTCCCTGTCCTCGTTTCTCTCCCCCAGCTGTTTCTCCTCCCACCCCCTCAAACAGCATTGAAGAAGCTCAAAACTCATCACTAATTGCAAACCTTTGGCCAAAAAAAAGTGAAATTGCTCATTTGTCTTTTGCTAACTAAATTAGCAGAGATCAGTTTTTGGACAAATTCTTCATTTTACCTAGAGGTAAGATGAATACTAACATTTCTTCCCTTATGTCTGTTTCTTTTTGCCTTCATATACAGTCTTAAAATCACATTACCAAGATTTCTACTCTGTACAAAATAAAAATATAAGGAAGCAAATATTTTTTATTTCTACCAAGATTCATTTTCTCTTTCAAAACCAAACTTATTTCTCATTAAAAGCATAGGGCATGCTTTTTCAGTATTAAAAAAAAAAAAAATCTGCTTATATCAGATCATCCTGTGCCTTTTATGTCAGTTCCTTAGGAAAGTGTCCTCTGCCTTACCAAAGTCAAATCCCACAGACAAAGCAAGATTTTGTTAGATGTAGCAAGAGACATGAGTTCTAGTGCAAAGGACGACTCCTGAAAAATCCCCTAATCTCTTTTTACACGTTCACAGCTGCTAATCACAACCGCTTGCTCTCAACCCGGGAGTAAGAAGTAGCTTTTCAATCTATACCCGATGCTTCTGGAGAAACCCATTGGTGGCAGCGCAGATGACAGAGCCACATGGAAAGCTCTCACTTTGCCAAGCAGCTGCACGAAAGCAAGTTGATCTAATGTGGAACCAGCAGCACTATGCTTTGCTTTACAACAACTCACTCCTCCAATTATTGCCAGATGTTTGCAGACAGTGTGGAAGTCTCCCATCTAACATTAACTGCTCTTTCAAAATTGGTTGCACTTAATATTGTCATTCAGAAACTGAGGCTGCTGTTTGGCTAGTGCCAAGAAGAAAAAAAAAAAAAAAAAAAAAAAAAAAAGAAGAAAGGGAATTAAATAGACCACTTTCTTTTGTTCTTTCTACTAATAGCAGCGGGAATTGTCACTTCCTGAGTGACACGGAAGTCCACAAAGCTATTGACAAGGACACAGGACAAGAATTTAGTCTTCATTTCTCTTATCTAATGAAATACAGCTATCGGCCTCAATAATAGGATCTGCACTTCTACTTAGGTAAAATGAGAACAGTAATATCTCATTGCTAGTGCACACATAGTTTTGCAAGGAAAGAGCTCTTCTCTATTCAGATAATATTAATTAATATACAGATTAAGCGGCTCAGGTAAAAGCCTTAATCTGTTGTCATTGTTCCCTAATACATCCCAGATTGTAGACAACAGAATGAAAAGTATTGACCATTTCATCCTGCCTCAGAATAGCTGTAGGAGGATTTACCTGCAATTACCTACTGAAAATAAAAGGAAAGATTAGTAGAAATGAGATGTCACTCCGGACTTGAGGCTCCTGTTGCCAGGGAAACCTCAGAGTTAGCATCCTGATTAGGGCAGAAAGTGCTGTAACCCAGCTGAACCTTTGCCAGCATCAGTGTGTTCAGGACAGCTGCCAGGCTGGGGACAGAGGATGCCACCGCGGTCTCCTGCTTGACCGAACAGCCCTTTCTGAGGGAATCTCACCCGGACACTTGCTTGCAGCAATACATAGCTCGGACTGCACAACTGCATTACGTAAGCACACTGCCATTGTATTTAGATAGGGAAAAGGGAAAAACTGATGGAGGGAAGATGAACAAAATAAAATGAAAAGTATTCTCATATGTTCGCCTGGACCTCCGGAGTGAAAAAAAAAACAGATGTTTATGCAGAAAGTAAATAAAATAAAGCAGAAAGAAAGTGTCCACAAGAGGTAGTGATTTGTTACACTGCTCTTACTGAGGAACAGAATCCTTGGCAGTTTTGGAGGGCCAAAGGAAATCCTTACTCTCCCACTTTCCCCCATATTGGGGAATCTTTCTGAACATCTCAGAGCCTGCAGTTTCACTTAGGGGCTAACAGTAGTACAGCATAATGCTCCTGACCTGCAAGACTTGAAAGAGTGGCTTCATTAATCAGAGGATTAATATAAGTTGCTACTATTTATCTGTAGAGTTTGAAAGTTGTCAGAGGTCAATTTGAAAACATAACTGAATCAACCATAACCAGTATTTCTTGGGTGGATTCAATGAAATAGATGCTGTTATGTTTGCACTTATAGGTAAAGTATGATTCAACTCTATTAGATGTATGGGTTTTTAAAATGTGCTATTTCTTTGTAATGCTGTAGGAAAGCTGCCATATCAGATGAGGATTATGGTGGACTATTCTGTTTTTCAAAGATTTTATTAATATTGTTCATTAGCCATCTTTTGAGTCAAAGCTGAACTTGAACTACATGTAAATCAGAGTGTAAGTGTATAAATTTGTGTCATACTTAAAATACTGCATTACTTTCTATCTGCTCTTTGGAAAAAAAAAAAAAAAAAGTATCCTTAAGAAGGTGTTACATGTCAAATGTTATAGGTTCAACTCGTACAACACTTGATCTCGAAGGGAAGGGCTCCGGAGCGGCCGCTCGAGCCGGAGCACCTTGTCCAGCGGGGCAGAACCGCGGCCGCAGCCGCCGA
>VZSV01000016.1:9112791-9147547 GCA_013398735.1 Nothocercus julius
ACTAATATCTCAAATATACACAGATGTTCTTATTCTCTTTTATCCATAGCTTCAGTACCAAAAGAAACATTACAAATGCCAGGACCGTAGAACTGTTGAAAGGAAAATGATATTCAGAGCTCAGAAATTACTGCTTGTCTATATTCTTACAGAGCTTTATGGAGCTCTACATTTCTTAGAGGTTTTAGAACTTTACCACTGAATTTTAAAGGCAGTTTATCATTGATCACAGATGAGTTTAGCAGCAATGACTTTAGCAACTACTGACTCCAGCAGCCCACCACATTTTTTTTTAGTAGATTACATTGCATTGTAACCGGCATGGTGAAAAAAAAGTGTGTGCCCATTCCTTAGCTATCACAGATAACTGAGTCATTATAGTGAAATTTTCCAGTAGTGTCCCAGTAAACAATACAGCTCAACACCTCCTTTTCAATTTTGGAAGTCCCAGCTTTCTGAAGAGAAAACAAATATTCAGGTGGAATATTCATTTCATGTCTTCATAATTCTAAGCAAAATATCACCTAATTGCTAAATGTGAAGAAACCTCTTCTTCTTTTGTCTCACCACACTGCTTATTTCATGAAAATTTTCTTTGCACATCATTAGATCTGAGTTATGCCATTAGCTACAGAGAAGAGACTTTCCACTGGAAAATTGTGTACATATATATATATTATATAAAATCATTTCACTCTCCAGTAGAGATTTTAACAGTCCATAAACATTCAACAGCTCAAACTTAGGTGCTTTGGAAGACACTAGAGCAATTCTTTTTAAAAAGTAAGGAGCCAAAGCATTCTGTTTTGTAATGTTTTACAGTATATGCTACCTATAGCTGTAAAGCTTATTTTTGTCCTAAGAATCAAAGCTTCAGTGGTAACAAAATACATGTATCTTATTATGAATGGAAACACAGCTGAAGGGATGTTGTTCCAGATACAAGAAAAGGTTTTTCTTTGTTCTTTCCCCGCTTGAGTTTCACAGTTAATTATGAGTTCAGTTCAGAAGATATTCCAAGGCGTAACAACTTTTCCTTAACACAAACACGAGTAAAAAAGACAAAATTGGTATCATTATCTGGGCATCATAAAATACTACCTAGACATTTCCAATTAGCAGAGAAAGGGAAAATTTATGACTGCATTTTTCATCTTTGAAGCCATCAGCCACTGTCTTCATGGCAAATATTCATCACCAGAAAGTTGGGAGACAGAGATAATGTTAATGTTAGCAGCATGCATTGCATCTGCTTGGAAAGGACAAAAGCTATCAGCAGAAGACAAATATAAGCAGCCCTCCTTAAATAAATGCTCTCGTGTTTTTAACACCAGACATAAAGGATTTCAACATTATGTGGATATCCAACCAGGGATACATCATGGAAGTAAGAGCCATATACCAAGTTGGGACAGGGTCTTGAAAAGGTTACCATGGTAGTAGAGGACAGTCTACAACACTGAGACATTCTGGGATTTCTTCCCTGGAGTGACCTTGAACTCCAGGTATGGTTAGTAAGCGCTACTCAGAGGAATTTCTGCTTTAAGAACAGGATGAAAATTCTGAATTAGTGAAAGAAGTTTAGGAAATGGGAGGAAGGAGAGCACAGCAAGGCAGGGAAGAGACTATACAAGTCCAGTGAAGAAAATGCTTCAAAGTCTTCACTTTAACAATGAGCAATCACAATAAGAGTGTGATTCTACCAGAGTGTTTTAGCAATGGTAAATTTTCTTTTCTGTGTTAACTTTGTAGATTACTAGAACTCTTTAAAAAATAATAATCAGAGACAGATACTGTCTGAATTAAATGAACAATAATTGCACACAGAAGCAGGAACCAAAGGAACCAAAAACACATTTGAAAATATTCCTTGCAAACATTCATCAAGCTAGAGTTTCGCTGTTCTTTTCATGTTCCTTCTGTCCAAAGGATAGCTCCTGGTGATAAAGGTAAGAGTAAAATTTATGTTGTGCAACAGAAAGGAAAAAGACAACTTCAGACTTCTTTGAGATTTTGTTGCCTTGCACTAAAGACAAAGGCAAAAACTAGAAGGGAAATCCTGATTCTGTGACATCAATGGCAAATATCCATTAAATTCAATCAGTTTAGTATTTTGGATTTTGTATGAGAAGAGCATCAAAAGACTGAGATACAGAAACTGGGTGTCAGTAACCAAGCCATGATAAGAATCCTGAGCTGGATGTATGGACTGTAATATAGATGAGTCACCCTGCTGAGATCCTTCTGGGGCTGATCTAACTAGTTCAGGTCTGGTACACCAACTGCAAGTGTAGGCATAACATGAGACAGACAGAGGAAGAATGAATCTGAATGAAGCAGACATGTGCGGCAAATGACATTTTGCTCATGAAAGATTCTACTCCAAAAAGAAAGCAAAGTAAGAGCTCTGGTAAGTTCTGCTTTGTCCATAGGAAGATTCTTGTCTTAAAATCTGCTCATTTTCTAGTAGAATCTGCCTTCAAAACACTGGAATTTGAAGCTGAACATCTGTGAAATGAATAATCTCAGTACATGCTAATTCAGAAGGTGCTTCAGGCAAAAAAGGTGCCGCAGCTGTGAGCACCACAGGTTCTGGTTGGGTGCCAAGACGAGGCAGCAAGTATGCAGCAGACCTTGACCGCTGTGCGTGCTCTCCAGATCCAAGAGGACCTCTGCTTAGCAGTCCTCACGAGAGGGATATGCAGGGAAATAGTAGGAAGGCCACTCAGAATAAAAATGACAATGAAGTTCCCAGAGCATAATATCAGGGAAGATGCACAATTAAAGAAACAGAACAGGGAAGTCTGAGAAAGTCCATGATGATTAATCCAGTGCCTCTCCAAAAGAGATGCTAGAAAAGGATAAACTTAAAAAATGTCCACAGAAGCCAAGAATAAGCTTGGGCCACTAGCATGATGTATTTTCTACTCAGCAGAGAGGCTGTTTCCAGAAAAAAATGTTGGCCCCAGATTCCTTAGGTCACTGGTGAAGCTAAGAGGAAAGAAGGAGCCTATCCCTTTAGATAATGGACTGTCTTTCAAATTGACAGAAGAAACCATAAGCCTATAGATCAGTTCTAAAAATCTGTAAAATTAGCATAATTACTGGTCATTCAGATATCTTTAGTTATGAGCATCCAAAACTCTAGAACAAAGTGGAGAGAGAACAGGGGCAGAGATTAGCAATTGGTAGGAACAGTAACACATGAGAATATGTATGTTTTGTATATGAATTTGTAAATTACATTTTGTATTGTATGTATTATATACTATATAAAATATGCATATATATTATAGGTGTTTATAACACTGATTGAGTGATTCCCATGTCAAAAATGCTCAGTGGTTACTAAAACAGCAGTTAACACTGTCTTTTTTTGTGAGGATAATTGTGTTAGAAAGAATCATAGAATCATTATGGTTGGAAGAGACCCTCAAGATCATTGAGTTCACCTGTAAACCTGTCACCATCATGCCTGCTAAAACATGTCACTAAGTGCTTCTTAGTGACACTTTTCTTGAACACTGCCAGGGATGGTGACTCCATCACTTTCCTGCGCAGCCTGTTCCAATGCTTCATTGCTCTTTCCAGGTAGAAATTTTTCCTAATATCTAACCTGAACCTCTCCTGGAGCAACTTGAGGCCATTTCCTCTTGTCTATCAGTAGTTATTCTGGAGAAGAGATCGACCCTCACCTCGCTACAGCCTTATTTCAGGTAGTTATAGAGAGCAATAGGTCTTCCCTGAGCCTCCTCTTCTCCAGACTAAGTAACCCCAGCTCCCTCAGCTGCTCCTCATAAATTTCGTGCTCCAGCCCCCTCACCAGCTTCATTGCCTTTCTTTGGACACGCCCCAGTGACTCCAAGTTATAGAGTGAAGGATTAGAGCAAGGGACTAGAGATTAATGCATTAGAGGGAAGGGTTAGGATTAGAGGAATTGAGCAAGGGATTAGGGTTAGGGGATTAGAGCAAGGGATTGGGGTTCAAATGAGGGAACAGAGTGAGGGGTTGGGATTAGGGGGCTTGAGCGAGGGATTAGGGGATTAGAGTGAAGGATTGGTATTAGTGGATTAGAGTGAGGGATTGGTATTAGTGGATTAGAGTGAGATATTTGAGGGGTTGGGATTAGGGTGAGTGATGGATTAAGATTTGGGATTAGAGCGAGGGATTGGGATTGGAGTTAGAGCAGGGGGTTAGAGCGAGGGATTGGGATTAGGATTAGAGCAAGATATTAGGATTAGGACTGAGAATTAGATGTAAGGATTAGAGGGAGTCGTAGCAGGTCTCTGCAGGGCATAGAGGAAACTGCAGTAGGTATTATTATAGGAAACTTTGGATCCCCAGAGAAGTCCTGAATTGTGACATGAAACCGTGTCTTGCCATAGCCAATCTAGATAGAAAATCATTATCTTGGATATGTGATGTTTTGTTTGCATAAGGACTGCTCTCCCAGCAAGACAGCTGGCTAAAGCCACAGAAGAACTTCATCTGCAGCGTCTTCACAAGGTCTTTTCAAGGTATAAGTAGATGAGCTGTGCTTTGAGAGCTCTCACTAGAAAGAGAAACAGCCCTGGAGACCCAGCTGCCACAGGAAGCACAGGCTCAACAGACGCTGCTCTAGCAATGACGCAGGATTCCACTTTTCCACACATCCAGGGGCATTATTTTTTCTTTTGTAAAACAAAAAGGAGCAAACCTCATGAAAAAGATGTCATACGAGGCTCTCAACCTCACTAGAGTTTGTGGAGGCAGGTGCAGTATACTTAAGAGCAACAGAACAATAGACTCTTCTGTTTTGTATTTTGACTGTTGCAGTCCCAGCTGTTGCAGCTGGAAGACATGAGTTACACATTCTATATGGATTGTATGTAATATTTGTTAGCCCTCCTTGAAGTGACTGTTTTCAGTCCAGCACGAACTCCAGAGCATGTGAGCTCTGGGACACTTCATGAGTCTGGGACACTTCTGTGCTCTTTGTCTTCCCACTTGCTCTGAACGCTGTGACTCCATCTCCTATCCCAGAGGAACCAGTGGTGACCACTCTCCTCTGCAGGAGGCAGGACGCAGAGGAGATTGACTTTATTCCTTGTTCCTAGAGAGATCCTAATGCTGAGGCTTTAGTTCCCTAGTTAATTATCTTATGTTCATATGTCCCCAATAAAATTGTCCATCCTTTTCCACTTTTTCTAAGAGTCCTTATGCCAAGCTACATGAGGTAATGTGGGGATAAAGAGATGCTGCAATGGAGTTGCTGAAAACAAGCATCTGGGCTAAAAAAAAATCTAGATGCCTAGGAAGCCTGTTAGGGAACTCATCCTACAAGGTGCACCTATACACAATAGGTACTCTGTCTAGGTACATCCTCCTTCTCTTTCTTATTCTTAAGATCACATCCACTAAGCAGAGTTTAGAATACTTATACCCAGTGCCAAGGCTTAAAAAGGGGAAGAGGAAAAACACTTTTTCTTGACTAAGTTAAAGACAGTCCTATGCAAACATGAGTAAAATGGATGAATATGCATTTATGCTTTGAACATGCGGCTTGTCAGCTATTTACCTACATGTACTTAACACCCACAGAAGGCCTAAGGCAGCAGCTGTAGGCTTTCTTCTACTTGTCTTTTGCAGAGGTCTTACAGAAATCCCAAAGGAGTTAAATTCCTGCTATTACGATACCATGAATGACTGATGGAAGTATGTTAATCTCCAAAGTGTTGGTTGGCTTAATGTAAGCAAAAGTGCAGCTAGTACATAATAGCTTAGGTCTAATTCAGTCTGCTGCATCTTCAGCTATGGTTGTTAGGAGCTCAGGAAAACTGGTTAGTGTTTCTTATGTAGTTGGTTTCTTCTCTTTTATGTCTTTCAAAGAGTCACTGTGGTACAAGCTGTGTCATTTAGTTTAATTTTGGTTTGGCTGGTAGGATGCATATTTGTAAGCTGAAGAAACTCCTGATATTTATCTTTGAACACAGAAGAAAAGTTTTTTATATATACAGTGCTGTGCTCTAGAATGAAGTCAGCTTACCCTTATAGTGAATTGTTTTTTATTAGAAGTGGCGTAAGTAAGTAACAGTCTGGATAAAATCCAGATTTTGTTGAAATTACTTCTATGAGAAAGGAATTTTGAGAGAGTGAGAGTGAAACCCCATTTGTCTACACAATCCCAGTCAGGGCTGCAGTAAATTTATGTTTGACTACCATAAAGAAAGGATGTCTAGCTAGCAGGACTTGTCTCCTTAGAAATACAAAAGAACCTTTGTCAAATATATACATCTCACAATAATCGTTCTTTTTTGTCTCTAGTACTGTCTTTAGGAGAGAGCATATCTGCATGACCTCGTGAGAAAGATCTATTCACTTATAGCTCTGGGGATCATTTGGAGACCTGGTAATTGTTGGGACTCTCATGTTTCTATCTCACTGGCTTATCGTGCCTTCCTTTAAAACATTTGAGTATAGACAGGCACTGAGTATATGGCTATCTTGATATGACAGTTTTCTAATAGACATCTGGTGTCATGGTAATTTGATGTCAAGCAGAAGTCAGGCAGGCCTGGTGTTCATTTCTTTTGACTGGAAAGGGATTCCTTTTTAATAGATAGCAAGCTGATGAGTGCATGAAGAAAAGCGAGGGGGAAATAGAGAGGTACATCTCTGCATATCTACAAGTTTTTCTCTGGGCCCACAGAAACAGCATGGAAAGAGAAAAATTCTAAAGTAATTCTAAAGTGAGGACAGACGTGGTCTTTTATTTTTTTTTTAGAGATGAGAATTTGAGGACAGGATAATACTGAATTCAGAGATGGAGGGAAATGGGGATGACGCTGTACTCTAGCACTGTGCAAGGGCACGAGTATTTTTCAGCTGTGCTGGGGCTGGGTGGAGTGGAAGAGACAAAAGTCTGTCTTGGCAGACCCTAAAACCCGGGATAAGCATGAGCTGCTCCTGTTGATAAAAACAAAACAAAGCAAAACAGCCTCCCTGGCCCAAATCCTCCTGTCTCTGAATTACTATTTTAGAAGAAATTTCAAAAGCATTTTAGAAATTCCCACAACCTCTCAGGTGTTCCAATTCAATAAATAGCACAATTCTTCTGTCAGAGGGGAAAAAAAAAACAACATTTTCACAACACTCTTAAAGAAATGGGATAGCAGTATGAGATATTGTAGACTCGAGAAAAGCCTCTTTGCTACCGGAATTCCTAGAAATGGCATGTTTTTAAAGTAACAGTTCATTTAGAATATTACAAATTTGCCACCTTTTAAAAAAATCTTTTCAATTCAGAAGTTTTGACAGTGGAATTATTACCTTAGTCTTCATCAGCCGCTGTGACAATTTGAACGATGAATTTTCTCTCTCCTTCCCTTTCACTGAAATGTCCATATTTACTTATCTTTATAATTAGTTGCAGTATTTAGTGTAAAACACTCCATACTGTACACTTCAATGGATTATTTTAGTCATGTTTTCATTTTTGAAGTAAAGTGAAACTGTGTTTCCATGTAGTTTGGGTTGGTTGGGCTTCCTTACTTTGAGTAACATCTGTTTAACTCCTGCTGTTCCAATGCGCCACCTTTCAAATCAGGAGGATGGTGTACCATCTGCATAAACCCAAATATTAGCCTGATCCCCTCCATAATGCAAATAACCATTAGGTAAGTGCAAACACTACCCTGTCATTATTGTTTGTTGATTGCCAGCTTCAGACATTTCTTTTTTCCCTTTTTTTTTTTTTTTCCACGGGAAGTAACTTTAAGGAAATTTTACTTATCTGTGCATAATTAGAAGATTTGCCCTGGGGCCTGCTGAAGCAGAAATTTAATACTATGCCACAGAAAGAAACTTCTATACCTGAAAATGCTGCAGATACAACAATTTGGGTGCAGTCTTCTACTAGATCCTTCATTACATGCTGAATTCAGTGTCACATTTCCCCTTCCATGGGTCTGTTGTGGAGTATCACAAGTGAAAATCATGCCACTTTTTAGTACAGAGTCTTTTTTATTCTTGGCTACTTCTCAGATCATCTTCTCATTTCCTGTAGATATTAAGTTTCCTTTTATGGGTGTCTCCCCCTTTACATATATAAAAAAGGCAGCTTCTATATCTGAGATGTGGAGAGGTAAAAACAGGCACAAAGACTTTGGTGTGATTGTCATCCTTAGAGAATGATACATTTGGAACAGATAAAAAGCAGATATGTAACACAGTAGGAGCACATGGTGTCTTTCTAATGTACATATATTACACTTGCTTATTGACTTATTTTTTTCCTGAGTTCTTATTTGGAGCAGGGAGAGTGTAACATGAGGCTAAATACCAGAGCTGTTGCATGCAAAATCCTCATGAGCAGGTAGAGTTGTCTCCCAGGAAGGACACGTACTTTGTACAAAGTTGTTCATTAACACAGAGATGCACCTTTGCAGCCAAGGAGGCCAGCAACATCCTGAGCTGCATTAGGAAGAGCACTGCCAGAAGGAGGAGGAGGTGATCCTTCTCTGCTGTTCATCACTGGTGAGGCAATACCTGGAGTGCTGCTTCCAGCACCGGGCTTCCCAGTATGAGAGAGACATGGACAAAGAGGAGCAAGTCCAGCAAGGGCCACAGGGATAACAGTTTGGAGCGTCTTCTGTCCAAGGAGAGGTTGAGGGAGCTGCTCAGAAAAGAAGGCTCACAAGTGATCTTTTCAATGTATATAAATATCTGACGGGAGGGTGTACAGGGACAGTTAGTGGTATCCATTGACAAAACAAGAGGCAATGGGCACACACTGAAACTCAAGAAATTCCACTTGAACATAGGAAAATGCTTTTTTGCTCTGAGGGTGATTGAACACTGGAATAGATTGTCTAGAGAGGCTGTGGCATCTCTGCACTTGCACATACTCAAAACTCAACAGGACACAATCCTGATGAGTCTGCCCTTGCAGGGTGGTTGGACCAGATGATCTCCGGTGGTGCCATCCAAAGCCAGCTACTGTGAGATTTGGTAACTTTGTTTTCAAATAAATCTCACTAGGAAATAACACTGGCATCTGATTTTAAGACTGAGGTTCTTCAGGCCGTGTGCAGAACCTAGGAAACTCTCTGCCCATAATGAATCACAACTGCTTCAGAAACGGCAACGGAGCTCTGCATTGCGATATTTCTAGGCCTGCTGCCCAACAACTCCCAACGCCTCTCCTGTTTTGAATAAGAAGCATCAAATGGGATGTGCAGAATAGAGAAGTTGGATCTTTGCTGTGTGTCTGAATTTCAGATGGGACCTTTTGGTTTCCTGGAAATACTTTAGGAAGCAAGAAGTTGAAAGGAGTGGGGAAGCACCTGCACCAGGACTTGGAGTGAGGCACAGACAGACAAAGTTGTTCTAGAGAGAGTGCTGCTTCTCTTTCGTCTGACACAGTTCTTTGATCACTGGTGCAAGAAAGCAGCTCTTCACATTTTAATGTTGGCTTCATCCTGAAGCCTTGCTCCTGCATTTTGAAAAATCTCGTCTTGGGAACAAAGGCAGATGATATGCAACCAGCAGCAACCACTGATTTGTTTCCTGAATGAGCCTTTCTTAAGCTACTACTAAATTTCCAGCTGAGGAGCTCTAAGGTCCAGCTTTATTTGTAATAGCCTTGTTAAAGGAGGGCATCAGCTAGGAGAGCTACTGAATCATGACGTAACACAAAGCAGCAACCATTAGTGTGGGCACACTATATATTAATCACAAGCAAAACCCTTACTGCTATCACCTTCAGCCTACATTTAAATGCTTACTCTCAGATATTCTTACAAAATTTTACCTGTCTCTCTGTCCTCCTGCACTATTCCATGAATTAGAAAGGAGCTTGGGATAAAGAGATCATTTACCTGACAAAAAAAAAAAAAAAAAAAAAAAAAAGTATGCTTTTTGAAAGACTCCGGAGAATTTGGGCATTGATTAGTTTAGAGCAAGCAGTAGAAAGCTTAGGGATCTGCTAATGGAATATCAATATTGCAAAGCTTTCTGGTTGAAAAATCAGGGTATGCACTCAAAGAATCCTGTGGGAGTGTTATGCTTTCTTTTAAAACATCGTTATATTTTACATGCCTGGATTATTATTAATTTTTAATTCATTCCTTACACTTTCTGAGGAGGAAAATTTTCAGGAGAAGCCACTGGAGAGAGTAAAGAGATTCTGATTCCTGATAAAGGGCTGGGTTGTGTTCCCTGTTTGGAGACTGCCCCTTAATGTTCTTCAGCTGTCATTAAGCTGTTTCATATTCCCTGTGCCTCAACACCTTCCAGGGAACTTCATCTTCTCTGCCACCCTTGCCTCAGCGAGAGAGGGTGGCAGGAGAAAGTGCTGTAGCACAGAAATTGTGACAAGGCTTTGGGCATATTTTCCTTTTTTAACTTTTTTTGTTGTTACCACTTCTAGCTGGGAGCTGAAGGGGAAGGAACTTCCACTGTTGACCGCATCTAGCATCTAGCATCCCTCTGCCCTCTATAATACTAAGAGAACAGGCAGTAATCTGAGCAACACTCTCAATTCAGGATGACCAATAGCAGCATCTAGTGGCTCAAGCACCATTTTTGTTCCAAAATCTCCAGCCACTAGGAATTTCTTGCAGACTGCAACTAAGTAAAATTTCTCCAAAGTCATGAGACCTATGTAAGTATGCCGTTTGGCAAACTTGGTACATAGAGAGGTTTTACCTCTAGCTGAGCAGTTTAAATACACCACCTTTTGTGTGTAGACATTTAATGGTTAATGGACTCAAGACCAAGCTGTTGGATAGTAAGTATTTGAATAGAGAGAACTGTGAAGAAGAGAAGAGAAGAAAGAAGATGAACACTAAGGAAGTTGAGTAGATCCCACAGCTGTGATGCTTGCAGAACCAAACTGATACTGACAGGTAACTTCCTTCAGTGTCCATCCATCTCACTAGAAATAAGATGTTAAATGGAAACCTTTGCATATGCAGTTGATGAGCATTTCTGCTCAGTGTGCAAACTCAGCAGATGCATCCACAAACCAGCTGTTTGCCCAGGCAAAGAAGTAAATACCAATACCAAATGCCAATTTTCACACAACCATCTAGAAGGTGCAGAAACAGAGAGGCTTATACCTGTGAAGGCAATTTGTTAGCAAATTTTGTCATGTGTTTTAGGAAGCAGGCTGAAGATTTGACTCTGATGTCTTGGAACAAAGAGGACTCTTCACTTCTGCCTTTACCCCAGAGGCTTACAGAGACTTTCTCTGGACCTTAGAGAATCTCTGAAGTAATGTTGTTACTTCTGTCCCAGAGTTTCTTCTGGGAAGCCTGCTGCAGAAAAAATAAGAGGACCAGACTTTGTGTTTTCGTTCCTCTGGTGACAAAGACAATATATCTGTACTATGCAGCCATTTCTTGAGTGTGTGGCCATGGTGCTTGTGTTACAGTTTTGGGGAGATGGCAGTTTCTGCCTGCAGTTCGCATTTAGTTCTGTTTAAGAGCTAGCAAAAATAAGAGCTTTAAAAAACAACAAACAACTTGAGAGGTTCTAGTGCCTCTACCGCTAGGCAGAAAGGGGAGATGTTCTTGCAGAGTGAATGACTTGAATGTTAAGCAGTGCCTGTTTACTGTAAACAAGGATCAGTGTGGTTTGGTAGATAATTAATCTCCCAATAAGCCTATTTACCTGCAGCCCACTCTCTTCGCCTACTGCTTTATTTTTGTCTCTACCCTATTAACCCCACACATCTTTACAGCATTCCTACAGCTTGCTCTCTATGCAGAGCAGATTCCAGTCAGTAACGGGTCATAATCCCTGCTTCTTATTTATTCAGGCTCAGCTGGCATACGTGAATAACTGGCTTTGTTTTATCTGCATTTCCCTCCCCAACACTAAGCAGTTCTGCCCTTTGAGCTAGCAGGATGAAGGGTCTGCTGCTGATGTCTTGCCTTACAGAAGTATGTGATTTTAAGCGTAATTATTTAACATGAGATTTCTCACCTGGCAGTGAGGTGCCATAATAACAGGGTTGCTATAAGATGAAATGCAGGATTTCATTCCAAGCACACTTCTACAAGCAGAGTGGAGTCTGCTTTTGTCCAGTCTTTGAATAAACTTTGATTTTTTTTTTTAATTGAACAAAATATTTGCCATGCCATAATATTCTCCAAGCTGCTGACTCTCAGCAGTGTGGGAATATCCTAAGGGAGGGCCCAGGCAGCAAGGCAGCGATGACTTTGGTGGCATGAGAGCCAGCAGGAGGGGAGCGAGATTGTCCAAGAGGGAGCAGCCTTGTCTGCCCGGCCCTGCACACCTTCCCTGCACCTTGCATTGCCTTTCTGCTCTTCTCTGAGGTGCTTGAGGGCAGCGAGCAAGACTCCTTCCAAGCACTTCCCGAGGATCAGATCATATGGGAGAGATGAGGGCACAGGAGCAGCCCTGATAAGCACAGTTCTTCACAGGTGCTTGGTGAGCAGATAGAGAGATGCATCGTGTCAAGTTGCCAGATCTGTCCCTCAGTGCTCAGCCCCTCTCTGTATCTGCAGCTTCTGTAAATCACCTAGAAACTTTTGAAACCCTTAGCTCGTTGAATCTGCAACAAAATTAAAGGCTGAAATGACTGCCTTTTAGGTTGCAAAATAATATCCTAGTACCTACCGACGTCTCTAGTAATTTCTGGCTGAATAGGAACCAGCTTAAGTGAATTTCGATCAAGCTCTGAGGACATCAAAAACTTGTTATAAGCTGTTCAGAATTGGCTCTCTGTATATTGTTATTAGGCAGCAGTCTGGGCTATAGTAGCTGAGGGTCTCCATGATAACAGTTTAATGAGTCAGGAACTCACCAGTGCCACTGCTCCCCATTTGGGAACCAGTGCGCGGGAACTACCGCTGTAATCAAGGAACTATTTTCACCAAATCGGCCAACTCACCCTTCTCAGCACAAGACAGGAGACCATTGAAAAGGCTCCTGAGCTAAGGGATGAGCATCTCTGTGAGTGCCGCTATCACTGGAGAAGGACCAGCAACAGGGCATTTTTTTCTCAAGCCACATGAAGAGGTCACATCCTCCCACCCTGATGAAGAGATGGGATTGAAACGGACATTTTTTTAAAGAACATTATGGGCTGGTGCCTTCCAAGAAGTTATTGTTTTGCTACAGCATCCCCAGGAGAATTAGCACTCTTCAGAGCTGATCTCTGCCCCGGGAAATTCACTGTCAAGAATTTAAGCCAGGGCTACTCAATCTATTTCAACCAATATCTGCTGGGTACCTTATGATTATGATTTTATGATTAGGAAGGAATGTATTCCTTTGTTAGGTCAGTATTTCACACCACACTACCTTCACAGGTGAGAACTACAGCCTCTACCTGGACTGCTAGGAGAGTAATCCCAAGTAAATCATTTGGGGGAAATGTGTGAGAGCTCTGGAAAGTATCTACAGTCCGAGTAGCCTTTACCAGCCAAGAAAGTACCAGCTGCCTGAGCTAAAGCTCACAGGATTTTATGGTAGTTCTCTGACAGAAATCCATGCATTTTGGAGTTTGTCCAGTCTGGAAGAGGTGAAGGACAGTGCAGGAACTGGAATAACTGCTTTTGCACAGTTTAGTGCTTAAGTTGGTCTCCTCCCTTCTTTATCTGCTGTCAGACTGAAATACCTTATCATAAGAAGCTCTTCCTGCACTTTTCTAGCTTAGAAACACACAAACTTCTTAACACTGGACTTGTAGCATTCTTCAGTCAACTCTTTTCCCGAGGCTGGTGGTTGCTGACAACACATTTACTCCAGAACATCCTAGTACCTACACCTCAATCTGTAGATCTTGAACTTCCAACTTGCTGAAGTGCTGCTATTTTGGCATATAAGGGAGAGAGAAGATAACTTGCACATGAAAGATACAGTTGCTCTTTTGGGACTGACTCCTTGCCATCTTCTTCTTCAATAAATAAGAGATGCTTACTTAATGTAGGCATGCTGAGGAGGAGGGAGACAGCAGCAAACCCAACCATGAAGCCTTAGTTTTCAGTAGGAGAAAATTGTTCCTGCCAGAATGTGAAAAATTCCTGTATCTTTGCCAAAACAAGTGCTTGATGTGTGCTCCCTAATAGCTCATAATGAACCACAAACAAGCTTTTAAAGTAAGGATAAGGACACACAGTCTTATAATGTTCATAAACTAAACATCCAGAGAGCTGAACAAAGTACCAAAGACTAGCTCAGCTGAAGGGGGATGCAGTGTACTCTTCTGCTAATTAAAACAGTAGGCCTCTGAATTACAGTATTTCTGCTTTTGGAGATATTCAAACACTCACTTTCTTGCAAAGAGGTTTCCTGATTTTCTGATCCTGAAATTGGTCGTTCTTTCCTTCTATGAATTCAGTGAAGATGAATTCAGTGCAGGAAAAAACAAACAAACAAACATCTAGAGTATTTGATTACAATCACATCAGTTTTGGGGTGATTGGGACAGTACGTATTGTAATACAAAATATTTGACCTACTGCAACATCTGTTTAATATACTCAGCTCCAACATCTTATTTCTTACACACAGCTTACAAATCTGTGGAAAATAGAGTGCACCTCTGTGTTGGCTTTGGTGGTTTCTTCATTCCATTTCTTTTTTTCTTTAATCTCTCTTTATGCATTTTTAAAATAAGAGTGTTTATTCCTGTAACAAACCAGATTTTAAAAACATATTAGTGGATATCCAAAGTACTTACCTAATGCTTTTCATCCACACATCTCTATCATATTCAGCATTGGTATATCTGACTTTTGCATCTACTTTTGACCACCAGCATAACTGAGGCACACAATATTCAGATGACTCACCAGGGTCATAGAAAATCAATGCCAGTGCTCAGAAAGAAATTCAGGTCTCCTTAATACCCCACATTTATCTGTAAGACCATATTTCCTTTAATGTGAAAGGAACAATATTTTTTATTTATTTATTTGCAGGAGGGAAAAAGACAAGTATCCCAAAGGATGACAAAAAATTATTAGTCCAGAATTTTTTTTTTAGTCCAGGGATTTTTTTTCTTTTTTTGCTGAATTATTTACAGCAAACAGCAAAATTAATCAGCTACTGATTAAAAGAGAGAAATTAAAAGGTATAGGCAAAGGAGAAATAAAGTAATTTTTGGATGAGATGTTGAATGGAGGCCTGAGTCAAGAAGATGCAGAGGAAAGTATTGCCATGGACTGAATAGGAGAAGTCTCTCACACCTAGATGACGAGTTCATATGAATTTATTGATAGTATCAACAGTTACCCAGGTTGAAAGGTACACAGTGCACACACACAGTGCACACACTTAGCCATAGAGGAAGAAATAGGTTTGGTGTTTGGATTGAGCTTGAGATAACTTCCTGCTTAATTCATGTTCCAACACAGTCAATATGATTTGTGTGGTTAAAAAGACCAAGGTCTCTGGGGTTTAGGCCAGCTAAATGCTAGATGGCTGGAATATATTTCTAAATGTAATTTTTTTTCTGACTCTTTTTCTTCAGGAACATTTGCGCTAAAATGTGTTTTGTTTACTCTCTTATTAAAAAAAAAAAAAAAAAAGAGAGAGAGAGAAAGAGAGAGAAAGAGAGAGAGAAAAAAAGAAAAAAAAACACAGGCTTGAGGAAGAACAAAAGAGAAGTAGAGAAGATTAGGAACTGCTGGAAGAAGGAAACCTGTGGTGGTTGCTCCACAACCAGAGACATAGAGTATTCCAACTAGCCTCTCTGAACTATAGGACAAACTTGTCCTGTTGTTTTTCTTCAGGTACTGCAAGTCGGAATAGACCAAGTCCATGCCCTTGTACTTTATATGTTCCTATGGCACAAAATGCAACATACTTGCACGTGTTACTGGTGCAGTATGCATGGATGGATGCAGCTATTTACTTACGCATATGCAGTATATCCCAACCCACACCAGCTACAGATGTGTGTGGAGGGCAGACCTGGTAGGCCAGGCTGAAGACTCTCACGAGAAACCTCTATAGAAAGAAACTACTACTTGGAGTCAAACCCCAAAAGACACAGAAAGTTTTGACCGAATTAATGAAAACCAGCCTCTTAGCTATGACAGTGAACTCAAGAGAGTTAGGTTTAATTTTCCTACATATTTGTTTGATTCTCAGCAAGTTAGATAGGTATATCAAAACACACAGTGCAGGCAAACCAAAGGCCACGAAAATTATTTGCTTCTTCCTATACAAGATCTCTTTAATGCCAGCATTTCTCAAGAACCAGTAGCTGCTTCGGGCAGCAGCTGAAACTCCAGATGAATTCCTCTCTCAGATCAGTTGCCTGGTGATGAGAGGACTATAAATTGGAGTAAGGGCATTGGGAATTTTCCCCAGGAGCCAAATATTTCTTTATTACTAGTACTAGTTAGTATTTAATTCACTTCAGTATTAGGAACTTCTCTGAGGATTGTGCTGTTTCTCCCCAGTGTTAGTAGAAAGACTCCCATTGCCTTCACTGGATATGCAGCTGGTTCTGGCGCACGAACAGCCAAGGCATGTTTTTAGTTACTGAGGTTATTATTCATTCTCTATGCTTATGTGTCTTTCATGACAAAATGCAGAAAGTGCTTATGCAGAATATCATCTGGGTGTGTGTCTCTGGAGGAACATGGGAAAAAAAGCACTAACGGAGTCACATCCTGGCGTCATGGACTGCTTTCCACTTTAAAAAAAAACAAAATTAATAGCATTTTCAGTACATTTCCAACCACTTTTGACCTTTCTGATTCCAGGGGGAAAAGAAATATGGAAAACTGTGCCATTTGGAGGAAAGGCTGTTTCTGTGCTGTACCAGTACAATTGAAGGAAAGGTTACCAGGCCAGAACATGTAGTTTCGTTGTGTCTAGAAGGGAGATTTCCTTAGTAATGTATGCAGACAATTATAATTAATTGAAATGTGTTGGGAATTTCAGCCTTGTCTAAGACCATTGTTGGACATTTCTGTGAGGATACATGGTGTGCTGTTTCACTCAGATTGTGCTATACATGCTTGCTTGTTCCAGCCCTTCATGGCTAGAATTTTGGGTCATGGCTTTAAATGAGGAGGATCTCATTTAAAACTTTATGCATGTTAGAAGAGCACAATCAGAAGAGTCCATCCATACAAAGTAATGCAAACATGCCATATTTTGGATTAAACACTTCTTTTTTTTTTTTTCTTCAGAAAAGGGACAATAACTAATAAAATGCCATTTTGAGAGGCAAAAGCTAAAAGGCATCTAAATAATGAACTAATCTTGTCCACTCTGCAGTATGATGTAGATTGTCATAGAGATCCAAAGGGGCTAGAATATGTGTCACGTCTTCTTACAACCATTCTCAACACCTGTAATAATTTGTTTTCCTTCTAGACTGTTTTGATCTTTGTAGTCAGGTTATATTGACTACAGCTGAGTCTGATATTGGTGGTACAAAGAATTCAGGAAAGAATGAGCAGGGCTGTTATTTCATCGGTAGAAGGGGAAAATACGTAGCCTTTCCACAAGGAAAATATGTTGTCTGTCCAGAAAAGAGAGACACAAGAATTCTCCTATGTCATAAAATGAAAGTTCAAAGAATAATGTTATTTATATGTACCTAGTACAATACAGACATAGGAATTCTTTTCTATCATCATATCTTAAAGGTTGATTTATTTCAGCTTCTTATATACTGACCAAGGGGACATCAGTGAATCCCAAAAAACTAAAAATAGGGCTTTGAATTATTTATATTTGCTTTTAAAGTGTCATTCTCTGTTCCACCAGCCACGTCCAAAGCAAAATGAAGATCTTTTCTGGCACCCTGCTCAAAAAGCCATTCAATTCTTCAGAGTGTGGCTAAGTTCTCCACCTCTTGATGACAGAGAGACACCAAAATCTAACTCCTATCGTCCTCTTCATCTTTTTGTGACACTGCACAGGGGCATGTTGCTATAACACTGTTACCATGATGCTGAGACTGTGGAGTCCTCCTCATAGCAAAATCCTAAAAATTGCCATTGTTTATTATTATTACTTAATTTCTTTCCAGATTTTAAAGATGCCCAGGAACTTACCATGCATGCCACAGGTTCCCAAGATATAGAACAAGAATGGCTGGAAAGATATAATAAAGGTATCTGTTGGGATGTCAATAAATGATTCTAAGGAAAAAAAAATACCTGTTGTGGATAAATGTTTGTTGAAAAAATAGGTGAAAAAAACAAGCAAGGATAAAATATGAGTTTTCTTAGTGAGTAATATTACCAGTAGGGTTCCACCTGTAGTGGAATCAGTGCATTCAAACTGGTGGTGGTGGTGTGGAAAAGAAAGTTAAAAATGAGGTAGTGAAGTCTGCAGAAGATGCAAAATTATCTGGGATACTGAAATGTGAAAATGACTGTGAGCAGCTATGGAAGCATCTCACAATACTGAGTGATGAAGTAATAAAATCGCAAATGAAATTCAATGAAGATCACAAATGAAATATCAATAAATGCAAGTAAGGCACATAAGGAAGAAAAAAAACAACTATCAACATAACTATACACACAATGATGAACTCTAAATTAGCTATTAGCTAGGAGAATTAGCTATTACCACTCTATAAAGAGATCTGGGAGTCATTATGGATTGTGTTCTGAAAAATCATCTCCATGGCAGTCAAGAGGCAAATAGTGTGTTGGGAATTATTGGGACAGGAACTGAAAAGAGCATAAACCAGTTCCTTCTGGTTCTCTCTATACTTTAGCTGAAGGTGTAGGAAATTGAAGGGGCACCTAGTCCAGCTTTGAAAGTATGTTTAACAGAAAAAGTATTAGTGGACAGGGACTCTCTCCTTTTCACCCTTTGAGCTGGATTTCTTGCAGTCAAGAGAGTACTAATTTAGATGCTGACTCCAAAGGCAACATAGCAGGCTGTTACACAGCAGTCTAGGAAGTGTTTAGTTTGACCCTGAATGTGTTTTGATGGAAAGTCAAGGGCAAAGCACTTATTAGGGTCACTGGCACTCTTAATGGACTGTTATCCTTAAAAGGGCATTAGGAGGTGTTTGGTCACCAGAGTGTTCCCCCACTTTTCATTGAAAAATTAAATGGGATTAAAAAAGCAACAGCAGACTCCCTACATTCAGACTGTGCTATCTCACCCCTTGCTAGATAATAATGCACAAAGTGGTTAAAGAGAAATCACACATAATTTCTTGTTTTGCATTGTTAAAGAGAAGAAATCTGAATTTTTTTCCCTCTCATTATTGTGTCTATGTTTTTTCTCCATAGATATATACATAGATACAAATATAGCTAGATATGTATCAGTTCCCTCTTTCACAAGTATTTTTTCTTGCTCTGTTATCTGTGATCCAGCTGGAAAGCAAAGCTAAGAAAAAAAAGACAAACAAAAGCTCTTCTAAATATATAAATCATATATTTATGTGGGTGATGGTAGCAGTCAGAACCACCTGCTCTATTCTTGGAAAAATATCCCAAATTCTGGAAAAAAAAATGCTTTGTCATAGAGAAGAGTGATGTGACTGTGTTCCTTTCCTAGTAGTTCAAATTACTGCTGCCCTTTCAGAAAAGGGAGAGGAGAGAACCTTCTTCCTCAGCAGGGCAGAATGCGTGTATTTACAAGGGAACTCTTCCTGAAAAGCATTTGGTATCTCTACATTTGCAACTGTTTTTTTTTTTCCAGGAGAGGCAAGCTTGATTCATTTCTACAAAGTAACTGATATTTGTTTCTGCACATCTTTTGCACAAAAGCAAAATTCTTTAAAATAGGCTGTTAAGCTCTTACAGTATAACAGAGAGGCAGAATATATAGTTAAATTCAAGATATATCCTTGCTGTACCAACATACCTTTCATATCATAGTTAATCTTCTAGCGTATTTGTTATTTCTAGGAAGGAATTTTCCTTAGTTACACAAAGCCTTTCCTTTTCTCCCTCTGTCTCTCTCTTTCTCTCTTCTCATAAGGGCGTGTTATGAAGCAGGAGGAGTATATTACACTAAAAGAGCCTTAGCTCTGAGGTTCAGCTCCAAAGATATATTACAGCAATACTCCGGGAGAACAAGCTGCCAATAAGTGAGTCGGAGGACTTGGTGATAGGCTGTATTCCTCAAAACAAGACACGAGGGAAGGAAGAGCCAAAGCGCAGACCCTGTGCTGTCGGCGGGAGAAGCTCAGCAAACAACCAGCTGAACGGGTAACTGCCTTGCTTGCCCTCTGCCAGGTAGCACTAGGGAAGCTGCTGGTAATGCTAAAACCGTTTTGGTTTGGTTTGGTTTTGGTTTCCTATCAGAAAGATTTTCCACAAAAGGGTAAGCACCTGGTATAACGCAGGTTGTTAAAAACATGAACGATTGAAATGAATTCTCTTGTGTTAGGTAATGCAGAGACCTTGGAGTAAAACCACTTTTCTATTGCAATGCCTTTGCTTTAACTGATAGAATAACACATATTCATTGGCTTCATTTATCAGGAGAATCTCATTTAAACAAATGTTTCTTCCATCTGCAAAAAGCCACAGATAAATCTATTGAACACCTCCTAAACTGTTTACTAAGCTCTTTACTCACTTAAAAAGCAGTTGGGTCATATAAAGCTATTGCAATTTTGCTCCTAAAGACAAAATGATCCATTAGAATAACTAGGAGAGTCTAACTGCTTATGAAACATGTCTGAGAATCCAGAATTTAATTGCTCTTCATCCTAGCTATCCTGCCTGTTCCCTTGCTATCTCTACTCTTCAATTCTTCCTGCATGAAGATAATATTTTCCTATCTTCTGGGATATTGGCAAAGATAAGTATACTAAATAAGTCTAGATATCATGGCACTGAGGGAGGAATTTACAGAAGTATCTAAAATGGATACTCCATTTTCATTACAACACACACAATTCTTGGCTCACACACGCAGTTCTGCCAAGGAGCAGGGACTCATATTTGGCAGATGAGTGAAGAACAATCAGTCCAAACAACTTCTGGAATAAGACACATAATACATTACAACGTATTAATCAATGTAATGCTTTTCTGCCTTCATTAGATACCATATGAAATCTTAACAAATTTATAATGCCTACAAATTTGTATCAAACATTGGCTATGGACTGCATTAACTGGAATAAACCATTATAGCATTAGTGAAAGTATACTGTTTTTATACTATTGATGTTAACTATATACCAGATCTGGACTGAAGTTTGAGTGATTAAATATGTACCTGTCACCTAAGTAGTTAAAAGAAAGGCACTGTCTCTGTTTTTTTAAACATATGAGAAAGCAAAACATTTCTCGGGGACATAAATATTTCTTTTCTTTTGGTATAGGTAAGTTAAGATGATTAACATATTGTATCCAGAATGTTAAAAGATACAAGGAAAGAAAAAAAGACAGAAAGAGAGAGAGAACACTGACACGATTTAATTAATTGTTTTTTTTTCTGTGAAGCTGATATTTTGTCTTAGGTAAGTGACTTTTACAGTGCAATCAATCCAAAGCAGGAACTAGACTTATTTATAAATATATATGCCTTTCTAAATGACCTCTTCTGAATGCTTCTTATTCTCTCTTTCTTGACTGTACATTGAAAAAAAAAAAAATACTCCTGAGGATGTCTATCAGTCAGCCACATTCCCTAATTATTAAAACGTTCTTGGGTGAAGGTGACCAAGAGAAGAATCTCACAGCTAAGACATTTCTTGATGGCAAGATGTTACCTGGCTGCTAAAAGCCTTCTGTAGCTCATTGTTGGGAACAGTGATTCCCAAACCATGACAAAATTATGCCAAGCTGGGACGCAGCCCTTTCTCCATCTCACATCCCTAGTGTCACGTTGTCTCCTGTATCATGATGCTGTCACAGCTTCAGAGCTGTCCATTTCCACTTAAAAACATGTCATATCTACTTTTGGTTTCCTGATATGCACAACTCCACTGACTGAGCCGTATGCCTCTTATTGCACTGGGGTTTCTATGACGAAGTTCAGGACCCGGCCTTCAGAGACAGGATCTTTCACAGATATACACAGATATATAAGGAAAGATCTTACCATCCAGGAAAGTTCCTACCATCCAGACACTTTATTTTTTGTATTCTCTCACTAACACTGCACTACTATCAGCCTGAACAAACAAAGAGCAGAGTGATCCTGAAGTTGGGGATCTTGTAGACTTGACTGCTGTCTGTGACTTAAATGCATAGAGGATCCCAGAAATTTCCTGCGAACGCTAGGAATCATAGCCAGAGGCATTAGCTGAATCCCACACAAATTCAAGCTGTAGGGGGGGCTATTCCCATTGCATATTTCACTGACTGTTAAAAGTCAACTGCAGATAAGTAGGAAGCTGCAACGAAGCGAAGCTCTATCAGTCCACCAAACACAAAAGAGAGCTACTAATTAGCAAGATAAAATCCTATCTTACCCTGTCCTCATTTCGCGGTCCCAATACAAATGCTGCAGTAACCGAGAAAGAGACAGGTTTACTGGACAGGAAGATTATCTGCCAAAGTGTATATCCCAGTTATTGATTGCAAAAAAAACCCTAATGCATCCTAAATTATACTTCCTTGTTTTAAAAGTAAAGTAGAAAATAAATAAAACAGCACTGTTAGTACCTGTATTAAGGGGATCTTTGATTTTCCTTAAACAGCAAATAATATACCAATGGGGAAAACATGTATCAAGAACATTTGTTCACATCATTGAAGAAGAAAGTTTCTCCTCAGTGCTACAGAAATCTTTAAAGAACTTAACTGGTCTACCGGTTGTGGAAAGTTCATCTGATTTAAATAGCAAAGAGTGGTGGAAGTTCACTTCACAGTTCAGAGCAGCAGCAGCAAACTGTTTAATCTGAATACAGCCTGAACTAGACCTACAGTCCAGTCTGTGCTAGCCCTACGGTCCATAGCCTGTGCTATGGATTGCATTGCATTGTGCTGTAGGTACTGTGATGGTTTATATTATGCTATAACATATGCACACACAGGGTCATGTTATACAGCATTATATATTCATTGGTAAGTATGATGTCAGGAACAAGTTACACTTTGATGGTACTTATTGCACCACCTCTCTCCTGCCCTGCTCCCAGACCCTTTTCACCAGCGGCGTTTCTAGCAGAAAGAGTGGCACTGCATAGACTAGATATGACTTTGAGTGGAAAGAGCTTCTGTTGTAGCAATAGATGCAGGAAAGTAAAAGCATTGAGGCCAACTGCCTCACAGTTTCACTAATTGCTTCTAGTACTGATGAGCTGATGTGGTTTTTGTGAGACCTGACTATTCAGTATGAATATTTCCCCTCTTTCTTCAAAATCTGTTTTAAAATGCCACTCTCCGCCCCTGGATTAGCACAGCATTCTGAGCACTTGATATTGATGCAGAGGTGTTAAAAAACGAAAGGTTTGAGGCAACGATACTCAAATAACGTGGCTTTCCCCAGCATCCCCACACCTGTGCCTCCGAGATGAGAGACTTTACCTTCTCCAGACACCCTGCCTGGTGGTTCTGCCGTCTCTCCCACCCCGCCGTTCTCCGCCCCAGGAATGCACATGCAAATTCCTTCAACATGTCATCTCTTGAGTCCCCTTTCATCCAGGTAAGGATGGAGACAGGTGTTAAATCACTGTTGGCACCCACCGTACCTCAGATGGCCAGTGGAGGGGAATGAGGAAAAAAAGACAATGTCTCTTTTGTCCAAACTATAATTTCTGTGTTTAGTAAGAAGCTGTGTTGCTGCTCCATGCTCAGTCAAGCTACGTGCCATAAACTCCATGCGCTCCATCCCCCTGTCCTAGATTGCTCCAGGTATGGGGATAAACCTTTCCAGTGACCAGAGAGGTATTTGCTAGATGCATAGGGTAACAAGAGTAACCACAAAATGAGTACAATTTTGAATATGGTTGAGAGTTACACTTTACTCCCTATTTCAGCATGAATGGGCCCTTTTCCCACTATTCTTAAAACTTACGATACAGAGGACATTCCTGAGCATCTTGCACAGACATAATTTTAACCTTGAAAAAACCTTGTTTCTCTGTACTCTTTTAAAAACTAATTATGTTGAAATTTTAGTATAAAGATAATAAAGAGTTCAACTTTGCCCTGTTATTCCTGTCTCATATTTTCTTCTGCATCCAGTATTTCATTTTATTTATTGTTACAAGCGCTTTGAAAACATCTTTAAAATTATGCTTCCTAAGTAGTCCATTAAAATACTAACCTCCCATGCTAGAAAATCCCTACCTAAGGTAAGCAGAAGTCCCTATAAGAAGCATAATATTTTTAAAATTGAACTTGTTTATAAAAAGTAGACATACCAAATTCATGATTAAAGCCAAAAACAGTCGCACATATGTTGCAGTTTCATCACTGACAGCAGCACGAAACATCCCCAGCCGTTGTGGTCTTTCATGGAAGCTTCACGGAAGCACAAACTGCAAAGGGAGTCTTCATCTTGTCTAAATTTCGCAAAGCAGAACGACCTGTTAAAGAGGTGTATCTATTTCTTGTCAGCCACCAGCTTTAATATTGTGCTCCTCAATCCATCTTTCAGTCCTGCATGTACAAACGGGTGTAACAAGATTTCCTTGCTTAGACTCAAGCGCACCATTAGAGGCCTGGTGCACAGGAGGAAGCCAGTGGAGGCCACTGTGCCACCTGGGCCACGAGGCCACCTCTTTGGCAGTGTGCTGGGACGTGATCTTTGACACGGTCCAGGGAGCGGCACCTGCCCTCGCACTGAAGTTGAGGGTTCCTGGAGGAAAAAAAAATCGTATCTGACCAGATTTTCTTGGCACATGTGTCGAAATGCAGTGGTGTGGCACGGTGTCGGCTTAGTCAGCTGCTAATAGCACTTGCGTGCAAGCTACGCGTGCAACAGGGGCTGCAGATTGGGTAAGGAGACACAGAAAGCGCAATAAATGGCAGATCCGAGCGTGCCTTGGGCTGCGCTGGTCCAGCCCTTGGCCTGCTCCGGGCCATTGGGTAGGTGTGCAAGGAGGAGTTTATTCCCTTCCTCCCCCATGGCATCTCCCAAGCTGAGCAGGAAATCTTGCGTTCAGAGCTGGACCCAGAGGCCTGAGCTCTCAGGGAATCCGTGATATGAATGTGCATTCGAAACCAGGTTCCCGGTGGCTAGGATGAACCAATAAAACAACAGGCTGAACCAGAACCGGCTCTGAACAGTCCCAAACGTTGGGGTTCAAAGTCTGAGCATCTCCTGTTTTATAGCTAAGTGAATCTTGTGGGCTTAGGTGAGAGGGATTCAGCTTGCTTGACCTTCTGACTGGCATTTCTGAGACCTGTCCTTTCACCCTGTCCCTCTTTGCCTTGTAAAAAACATTTTCACTCCCTCCCTCTTTTTCTTGCCCCTTCTCCTCATTTTGACTTACTCTTAACATCTTTGATAAATTTTAAATCTTTATAGATAAATTTTTTCCAAAAAAGATTTCTAGGCTGACAGCGTCTCATTGTATCTGTCATCTCCCATTACACTCTGTGACATGACAGAACCTGATCTGAATGTGATGCATTGTGGCATGACACATGACACCAGTTACCCAACATTGTACCTCATTACAGAAAACTGCAAAGGCATAAACCAGTGGTGACCCCTTTATACTAATAGCTTGTTCCTTTTACTACTGTCATTAGGAGCTCTTGTGGTTGTTGCAGTTTTTTCCCCCTCCCCGGACAGCCTCTTAATTGTTCTTTAATATAGATGAGAAACAAAAAAAGAGAAGAGAAAAATCTGAATGTTAAAACCAATCAGACTTTCTTCTCTGTGAGGACAGAAAGCAAATCTTTTGACATAGGCTTAGGTAGTCCCTTTTTAATATCTGGAGGAAAAATAAGTATTTATATACCGCTGCCAGAACATCTGGGATTTAATTATTTCCTGGCCTCAGAAATTGTTGATCAGAATTATTATTGGCCAGGTAGGAAAGAATTTTATGAAAGACTCTAGCTTTCATTTTCAGATGCACTTTGGATTAAAAAAATGACAACTGTCAGATCAAAGTAACATGTTTATGTCAAAATATGCTAGGCAGAAAACTGCAAATGCTGATGGAGGAAAAAAAGGTTATTGTTCCTATTGCTTGTAGTTTTTCCCTTATGGCGTATAAACAGCATCTCTGTTTCTTTCTTTCTAATATTTACTTGCAGAATATCAGCTCCTGCTATGATGGAATGAGCCTGAGCTGTCATTCAAAACTGCGTACTGAACGAAATTGGAGGCTAGTTCCTCTTCTGCTTCTGCAGAGAGATCTGAAAATGGGAAGCAGCTGTTATGAATAGCACTTCAGGTGCATAGGAGATGTTTATTATCTGTAACAGGGAAGCCTCAATCTGATTTTTAGTTATCCCAGTTGTCACTGCCTCTCTGTAGTCAGTGTAGGCAATGTCTGGGTTGAGCACACACCTCGGACATGGCTAACAAGTTCCTGCTCAGGAGTACATTGACTACAGCTCATGAAATACCAAGGCCGTCTTTCTAAATTTTACAAAATTTTAATAGCAGAGAAGATGAATGAGAAATGGATGTTTATATAACTGTAGGAAGCAGTAGTAGGCAAATCAATCAATACCAACAGCAGATTAGACATCTGGAGACAAGTTGCCAGCTCCTGCTGCTACATCAAAGTCAGGGAATACAGCTGCAGACTATTATATGGCCAATATTTCCCACTGGATAGAAAAATGTATGTATATAGCTCAGGTGACTGAAAATATTTCAGGAGAATGCCGTTCAGCTTCTTTAATTGTGCTTGGTGTCATGCAGAGTGTTTGTGTATTAACAAAGATAAAACTTTCCCCTGGAGCTCACTGATTTGGACCAGTTATGACCAACAGTTATTCCCACCTGGTAAGGTTTACTTTTATTTCTAAATTGGAAGTGATGGTCTCCTTCCAGTTCTTTGTAGGCAGATATTTACATCCCAAAACCACACATTTGTCTCTGTTGACCCCTTTAAAGTCCATCTCACTGGACAAGATGAAGACTGAGCCATCATGGAGAAAGTGATGGTGAGGTTTGCGCATTCAGGTGGGAAGGACCCTCTGCTGGCTATGCAGATGGGGGATGGTGCTATTGCGCTGTTGTTTCTAAAGGCAGATAAGTGTCCTTGCTGTTTTACGCTGCCATTCCCTAACCTCTCACAAGAATTAAATTCACTAAAAGAAGCAGAGGCTATTTTTAGGATTTGATTTACAATTGGACCTCGTGATCCTGCCGTTACTGAGCTTGCTATTTCTAGAAGAATATAGCCTACAAAGCAGAAGCCTAATTTGCTGTTCTTTAGTAAAAGCCAGATGTTATATTGCAGCTCAGTGGAAGAAATCTGAGACACTCACCTTGACTAATTGGTACAACCGGCTTTGGGATGTACTAACGTGGAAAAGATTAGCAATATCCTCAAAATCCTCAGTCAAACTGATTTCCGAACATTTGGCTGCAACATTGGGTGCATACTTCCTATTTCTCCTTAGGGAAAAAATACAGGACCGTTAGGAAAGCCACCAACTTTCTGTTTTTTTTTTTCAATATACTGAGCTTTCTTCCTTTGTTGCCTGTTTTGGATACACAGATTCTGACAATCTTGACAGCCCATTATGACAAATGAATTCTCTCTAATGGCATTTATTTTTTTTCATCTTTAAGTGCCCCAAATAACCAGTTAGCCATTAAAATCTTCTGCAGTGCAGAATGCATATTCTCCATTTACACACACAACTACATATATACATATATAGGGAGCCAATACAGGTGTTATGAGCTGTCTACCACAACAGGTACTTCCCAAGAAAGGTGCTGGTATATTTTGGGTATATAAGGCCTTATTGTGCAAAAAAAGATGTGTGTGGAGTACACTGACTTCCAGCTAGCCTATCTGCAAGGTTCCTCAGCCCTTCTTTAACAGGGGATCCATTCTGACCAAGGGAATTACCCTGGATGGCTACTCTGTCCCATAGAGCCATGACCTCCAGTGATACATAACTTAATAGGATTTTGGACTGGCAGTTTTTGGTTATTTTGGGAAAAGGTAGGCAGTTCTACCTCTTGAAGTTTCTAAAGGCACTGTGGACTTTCTTAAAATCTGTTCTGCCGATACCTAACGTTACCGTGTACTAAGTGTTTAGAATTTCATCAAAACTACACCTAGGAGTTTCGTCTGCTCTTCTGCCATCCATCAGACTTCTAGTCTCTGGTGACTCTGATGTCGAGGAATCCCAATAAAGCAATGGTTCCTGCTAATCAGAGCAAGTCCAGCTAATTGAGGAGCAAGCTAATTGAGAGGCAAGCAGGCTAACTCCAGGTTAGAAAAAGTCCCTTCTTTTAATCACAACAGATGACATTGAACCTCTTCTGAAAGGAGACTAGGAGAGAAAAGGCCCTGCAACAGTGCTGCCATCAGGCACAGCTTTAGACGGCATGTTAGCACCTGAGCGCATGCACTTCTGGATACCGAGGGAATGTGTCAATGGAGTCATGAAAAAAATGACTAAAAAAGCAAGCCTTTCTCAGTAGGTTTCCCTTCTTTTTAGGTAGACTGTGGCAATGAAAAATTTGTAAGCTTCTGTAAGTCAAAAAAAGGCTAAAACCACTCTGATTTTTTTTTAAAAGCTGGAAAGTCCAGACCTGGGATGCATTAAGCAGCTAATCTCACACAGACACCTAGCTCCAAGGGAGAGTTTGTGCATTTGGATCAAAGCAAAACAATGTGCATACTGCCCAGAAGAGGCACTGATTTCTAGCAAGTCAGATCCTTGCTTACTCTCTGCATTTTGCTTCCACCTAGTTTAGGCTGGTTTAGTGCAGCAAAAGTGCTGCTAGCCTGGTTTCTGCTGATTTGCACCCTAAATTCTCAGTTCCTCCCCCACGCATCATTTAGGTTGTTTAGCCGCAGCACAAGGATGATAATTCCATTTGCTGGAAGGCCACATAAGGATTAGTTGTTGCAGAGGTGCCTGAAGCACAGTGCTGTTGATCAGACAAGTATTGTAACAAGAGCCTAATCCATGGCATACTGAAGTCAATGGAAATATTTCCACTAATATGAGTGGACTGAATTAGGACTTGCAGATCTTTGAGGTTATCTAATGCTGCTCAAGTATAGTTCCTTTGTTAACAATATATCTGTTAAAAAACAACAACAAAAAAGACCTTTGAAAATTGTGCCCCTATATTTCAAACTGGTTTACACCCTAAGTCCTCCCCCATAGTTCAATCTACAAGGACGAGAACATAACGAATAAAAGGTTAAATTATTTTTCCTCTCTTTCTGATTTACATAGTTCTCTGAAAATTCCTTAGATAGTTAGTTTTATTCCAGCACTTTGTGGATCACTTCTCCCGCATTTTTGACCCCTGGTAGTACCAATCCATGGCTTAAAAGGCACTTTCAGCTCGGTTCAATTTTAAAAGGCAGTGTCCTGAATTCAGTTGCACTTGCTCATAGTAAGTAACTCCTCCCGGTGAAAAATGCTACTGCTAATGCTACTTTTGCAAAGAAAGTACTGCTTAGCACTAGCTGAACGACATCAAAGAACAGGAATATATCTTATCAATATCTTTACTCAGAAAGAGAAAAAAATGGTGGCTGACCTTGCTCTGTGCTTAGTCCTAGGTGTGAGTTTATGGGGAAGGGAGGTCAAGAGGACATCGAGGGTTAGCATTACCCAGTACAGTATACGCCTTTTCTCAGGTAAGGACTGCCTGCACAGCCTTTACCTACCTTTTGGTAGATCCAGCCCTGAGGAACACTTTGGCACAAGGGGGCCCACTGGAAGAAGGAAATTAGCAGCAGAATTTACTCCTCTGTCTTTTATCCAGTGAGGCTGCAGAACACCAAGGACAGAAAAATCCAAAATCTCTGTGCAAAGAGCAAGGTAAAATTGTTCCCTCTGCCCAAGCGGCAGGCGCCAGCCTGGACCCTCCCCAAACCCTCATCCCTGGGTCTATCACAGCACCTCTGCCTCCGTCTGCGTGATGGTGGCAGATGAGATGCAGCTGCAAGAGGAACAGGACTGCAAGACCTGGTTCCTGCCAGCTAAAACCGCTCATTTTAATTTAAAATCTCAGCTGAAGGAGAGATAATCCTTTCATCTTTCATCTCAATAACTTTTCCCTGCATCATTGAGCATGATTAGAGTGGGGAGTTTGTTTTGTTTTCTTCCTCAACTTGTAGGTGACATTTCTGCACCGTTAGAGCTCCGGTGTGAGGGCCTCGGGAAGCCCAAGCAATCACTGCAAGAGCCACGGAGGGCTGAGAGACCTGGCCTTTCCAGATGGGAAGCTGGAAACAGGATGTTCAGCACTCAGATGTTTTGTCAAGGGTGTTAGCACCTGTAAACCGTGGCAGGATCACTGGAAACTGTGCTTATTCCGTGTCATCAAAAATCATGCCATATTCTTGAAAGGTCAAAATGTAGGTTTAAATGCCTAACTTTGGCTGCTGCCTGGCAGCCTGCAATGACACAGGAGCCTCTGCATGGGGGCCAGCTGCGCTACCGGAGAAACGGAAAGTTCTTTGCCTGATGAGATGGTCTCTCTGCTGACTTCATTTATCTATGAGGTTATAAAGGATGCTGAAGCGAGCCTGAAGACAGAAAATGAAACATAGTTTTGAAGGTATGTGAAAATGTCTTTATAATCCCAACAGATTACCTGCTACTTCTACATATCATAGCAATTTCTGCTCCAGGAGTTCCTAGTGTGTTAGCTGGATAGTGCTGAATCACCGGGCCCCATCAGCCCTATCCTCAGAAAAGTTTTTTAACTGGACCAGGAGCTTGCTACCTCTGTTCAAAGCACCATCTAGGCTGCTAGAAGGCTGCCACAGCAGTGCTAGAAAGCCCTTGCCTTGGTTTTCCCATGAAGGAAACACAGGTGAGGATCCTGGCAAAGCCGGGATGCTCTCGCTGATGCACCCCAGTGAGATGGAGACTGAAGGCCAAACGGTTGGAGGACCAGGTCTGCAGGGGAAGTATCTAAATGGAAACATGCTCTCCTGTATCAAGTCTGATATTGAACAGAAAAGGTTTTGCTGCATGAAGTTGCTTCCTTGAAATGGACCAAGACCTTGATAAGAACTTCCTTACTGATCTTGCCCTGGGTGATACCCACAATACTTTTTTGAAACTTCTCTGAACAGACAGCTTAATTTTTTTGCTCTTGGGAGCAAGACAGTGAAGACTCAATTAAATGGATTTCTTTTATGTTCACAGTCTTTTTCTCTACTTGGTTTTTAGTACTATAGTAACAGGCTCTTCAATATAACCGAAGAATGTACATTGATGTAAAAATATGTCAGCCTTGCCTTTTGAAGAATATCTTGGGAGCATGTTTTTTGAGACAGATTTTATAAAAGCTCGTGTTCACTTTATTTAAACTTTGGACCAAGCAAACCAACAATATCTTTTCAGTACCAACAGTGAGGCAGTTGGAAACAAGGCTGAAACAGCAAATAGAAAGGAACCACAAAACCCTATTGTAGTACTGTAGTACATGTAGTGTTATCTATTCCTCTGACATCAACAGGGCTTGAGTACACTTAGTGCAGGAGGATCCCTTTAAAGCTTTTGCAGAAGTCAAGGCAGATTTGCCATTGGTTTCAATAACTAAGCTCTTTCGGTGTGGGAAAGTTTGCAGCCTTTCAAAACATAAGCAGAAACACTCGAATTGTTACAAAACTGGGGAAAGTGTCTAACGGGATTCACGTCCAGAAGCATTTGGACTGAGTGATAAATTAAGAAAAACAACAGAAAACAATAGCCCACTACAATGGCAAAAATCCATCCGCTGAGGAAAACAGGGCAGACATGGTCAAGGCATTGTGCTTAAAGGATATCCATAAGACACACATGTACAGTAACAGAGAGTGACATTCTTCATGTTGTATCAGTTTAAAAACCCAGATAGATCTAGATATAGATGTCAGCTGCTAGGACAACCAGGCTTCATCGCCCATGGACATGGGCACAGCCAGCACCTGCCTGCTCAGCAGGTTGCGTGCCTCGTGGTGAAGGGCTAAACGTGACGGGCTCCCGCGAGCCCCCGCGGCCCCCGCGCCGGCCGCGCGAGGTGCACCTCCCACCAGGCTGTGCCAGCACATGGAGTGCAGTCAGGGGAGGCAACTTATAATTATTTGGCGCAGATTGCAGATGGTGACTTCATTAGAGCCCCCTGCTACAAGGGGTGGGATCGCCGTGCTCGGTTTCAGGGGCGAATGGCTCTCTTGCTCTCGCCACTTAAATGCCTCTCCTAGGGCTTGATCCAAATCAGTGCTGAGCAAGGGCTGTTATCTTGAAGAAATAAAAAAGACGAAATTAACAGCAATCTGGGATAGAGGTTTGAAAAGGAAATTACAGAATAGGATTTCTCCATCGTAAAATATTAGGGACAGATTGTATTAAATTGCTCCTAAATGATGACAAAGGAGATCTGTTTCACTGTCTGTTTTATTAATTGTTTTAACTAAAGGATATGTCTTTCTTGTGGGGTATTGACTGTTAATTCCAAAAGTACAAATATCACTGAGGCATTATAATTAGAATATTAAGCTAATTTTTAAGGAAATAATAATCAAATTATGTATGTTGTGCTTCTAACATTTATTTACTTGTTAAAATTGGGCCTTTTATTGAGAGTGGTTTCATGCATTCTTTCACCAGTCAAGTCAACATTACTGTCTTTTTAAAACAGCTGTAAATCTCTTTGATTGGGACTCGAGGCTGGAATCATTCGTGCTGTGTTAAACTAAACTGTCTTATCTCCTTGAGTGCTATGCAGCCTCCAGCATGTCCAGAGTTGCATCTGCCCATGGCCTAAGGAGGCCAATATTTGAAAGCTATTAATAAAGACATTTGGGGAGGAGATGGAGACACGCCTTTAACCCTCACCACAATGCATTAGGAGAGATGACAGAGTAGGAGAGGCATACTTCTTCTTTCTCGAGAATAGGGGTTATTTGTTTTAAATAGGGACAATCAGTGCCCTGGAAATAACCCATTATTTTTAAAAGAATGCAGGCTGCGGAACACCTGCACTGCATGAATGAAGGCTGAACCAGAGAAGGGTTTCAAACTGGGCATGGGAGGGAAAAATAAAAGAGCCACGAGCCTGGCCCAGGTCAGCAGCACTGCAGGGAGACTCTCACTGCAGTGCATCAGCCTGCCCTTACTGTCCCAGACTGCTGAGCTCCAGAGGGGATCCCCCACCATGGGTCTGGGAAGCCCTGGGAGTTTCCGTAGGGCTGAGTCAAGCAGCCACAAAGTACCTTTATACAAGGCCACCCATGACTGGGGGAGTCCTGATCTTCCCACTCAGGCAGGAGCTGCTCCTTTGATGTTGAGGTGGCCTACAGAAAGTTTTAAACTGCTCCTATCATATCTTAATATTAACCATTAACTCAAGTACTAATGTAACCTGGAACATGTAATTGCCCTGCAGTCATTAAATTACAAAGAACTAGTCAAAGTCTGGCTTGCTTTTCAGCTTTCCTCATCTTGAAGTGCATCATGAACGAGCCCTTGGTGAAAAGGCAACCTTTTGAGGGAGGCAGTGTTAAAAATATACTACGGACAAATGATGGGAACTTCCTCAGCCATCCAAAAGTTGGATCGCTGAGCCTCTCTGTGCCCAACGGATAGTCGGGCACATTCAGAGCAGATTTGCCACATCCATTGTGGCATCCATCCAGAAGGTGGGAGAGCTCCTTCCAGCAGAACTTTTTTCAGAGAAATATCTGGGTGTTTGTCACAGCCAAGCTGCTGACACCATGCTCTGCTGTACCTCATGAAAGTTGCGGGAGGAGAGAAAGAAGAGCTGGCACATCTCTATGAAAAGCATTCTTGCTCCTGGTTTTCCCTTCAATGAGCTCTGCTGGGGATACAACCTCTCTGGTGCTGCAGGTGTTGGTGACGTGCACCAAGTGGGCTTCGCCTGGAGTTCCATGCTCCCTTCCCCGCATTCCCTACTCCCACATCTTTCTTCTCAGGAGCTGCCTGTTTCTCGCACCTCACCAAGTCGATCCACATGTTTCTCTTGCGGATTGTGCCTAGAGCTGTCTGTCGCACTCCCTTCCAGGCTGGGCCGCTCATATTTAAGTTCAAGCAGTCAGGAAGGACCCTGCTTGAGGCTAGAGGGAAGGCAAACAAGTTATCACATTATAAAGCTGGGCATGCCTTTGCAGCTGTCATTGCTCATTACAGTAAGAGAGGAAGATATCCCTCTTCCATTGAAACCAAGATTTGGCCTCAGCTTTCCTTCCTGTTGCGGTCTCCTCTGTGGCAGTGAAAAGTCAGCAAACTCAGTTCTCCCTGCTGCAACAATTATTTTGACCTCCACACTATCTGCCAAATTAAAAAGAAAATCCAAGTAATATCCTTTTAAAGAGTACTTGGGGAACACAATATTGTTCTGAGATATCAAAGGCAGAAGGCTGTCGCATGTTCCTGAGAAGGACAGTGCAGAGTGTGCAGGCACCAGTGAAAGGAGCCCTTGGCCAGGTGCCCTCCAGGGGCTGGAGGGGTTACCTGACATTGCTACCCCTCCTAAGGGTTGCAACGGGTGCAGTGACTCCCGGTACCCCTGTGTGCCGGGGCCCCCACCACAGGAGGGAAGGGAAAGGGGGAGGTCACGTCCCTTCTTTCTCCTCTGTTCCTATCTCAAAAGAGAAGTTGGGGAATGCAGAGCAAGCTCTCTCAGGACCATGTCTGGCAGTTCACTCATTTTCACAGAGCTCTGCTAGACACCTGCTCTTTCTTGAATTAGGAGTTTCTATGAGTTCTTGGGT
>VZSV01000016.1:9147675-9160695 GCA_013398735.1 Nothocercus julius
AAAAAAAAAAAAAAAAAAAAAAACACTGAAGCTCATGGGATTCTTCCAGTTCTTCCATTCCAAGCCTGGAAACTTGCAGTGCAATCACAGCTCCCTGGAGAGCACAGAAATGGGCTGACTCCGCAGACTTGCAGCTCTGTCCTCACCTGAAAGCTCAGTAGGATTGCACAGTAATTCATTTTCCTGGCCTCCAAAATTTCCCTTAGCTTTTTCTTTCAGCACAACCTCCTTTGTTCAGGTTTTTTGTCACTTCAGGAATCCCACAGCAACAAATGGAAGCACCTTGAATCAATGCTGCAGTGATAGCAGGTCCAACAGTCCATTCAAAACAACTGGAAATTTTGAAACAATTTTGAAACGATTGAAACAATCAAAAAAAATTGAAGAAAGGAAATTGAAATTTTTGTGAGGTGAAAGACATCTTCTCACAAAACATATTCTAATTTCTGAGAACCGCTTTCTCTGACTCCTAAAATTTTCATCACTGCAGTAACTAAGCAGCCTGAAGTCCAGATCACATTTAGTTCCATTTAAGAAGTGCTAAAGAGATTAAACAGCTTGTAGATTGGATGATATTGTATGATATGCCCCATACATAATCACACAGAAGCTGGGGCTCACCTTCCCATCAATTGTGCATAGATTCACTTTAAACAGGCTCTGGATACAAGCTTAGATGTATTAATAGTATTTTATTGCATTTTAACTCACTTCTGCTCTTATTAACTTGTTAATTTGTTTTAATGAATTATTTAGTGTTTCTCATAAGATTTATTAATGTACCAGACCATACTTTCACCTGTAGTTTTATATTCTATCTGTGGCTGAGAGAAAAGACCAAGGCAAAAAGGAAGAAAGAAATTGTGTAGAACATCTTCTCTCTGGTTGTACCACGTTGTGTAATTCATTATTACTATTTTGTTGCCTTACTCTGCACAAATAAATTAACCAATGAGTGCCTAAGGCATGTAGCACATGTTCAGGGTTTGTGGCATAGGAGTGGATAAACAAAGACGGTAATATCTGCTAATAGAGCATCGCATCCCACGAGGGGGGTTCATTTCTTTTGTCTGTGCGGTTCCAATAAGCAATGCTAACCCTTTAAGTGAAGAGAGGCTTTTGTCCCTGGGAGGGTTAGGTTAGCAGGACGCAGGCAGTCTGTTTGCAACTCTTTCTTTCTCGATTACCTTGCAGTTGGGTGCAAAGTCATGCTGTTTTGCAGTTTCCCTACCTTCAATTGACCTTCAGGATCATCTGCAGTGTTCTCTCTTCAGCACCAAAAATCACAGCAGACTCAGGCAGACCTGACATAAGAATCCTGTCCTAGAAATGTAGGAGAGGGAAGTGGGGAAGCAGTGATTATTTCCCTGCATTTAGGATGGCCCCTTTCCTGAATGGAAAATATTTGGTGTGCCTCTCTTGGCAGCATGGAAGAGAAATCAGTGCATGTGAAAATTCTATGTAACATTAACTCTATTATGAAGCGTCTGCTATTGCCCTTACAACTAGATCAGAATAGTCCTAAGTACATCAGCGCCTTTTTGTGATACATTGGCTTAGGTCTCCTAGTATCCTATATTCTTTAACAGTCTCCTTTTGCAAACACAGTATCAAAATGCTTGTATGGAGCAACACAGATCCCATACTATGGATGCACTGTGCTTCTAAATAAGCATAAAGTAACAGATTTCCTTATGTTCACAGGTTTTGATGACTGCTCTAAGATCCAAGATCCATCAAGTTTGAGAGAAAAAAAAAACTTATTTGACCACGTTTTTTATCCATCGGTATATTTTGATGTAAAGAAAGATACTGAGAAACAAGAACTCTGCCTGGCCACCCTGTCTACCTTGCTTCACATTTAATCACCTGCATTAACTATCTGTCCCTGAATTCCTGTTTGAATTTGTGTGATTTCCTTTTTCAGTCACTGATGCTGGTTTAGAAGCTCTTCAATGTCCAGTATTTTCTCTCTTCAAGGTCTTCACAAACCATCATTCAGTTATTTCTGTGACTTTATTTTGTGCACTGTTTTCAGTGTTGACACATCCTCTTTGCAATTCAGGCAACATTGGTCCCAGCAGATGCTTTCTGCTTCTACTGCCTTTTTCTATGGGCTCCTACCTCTGCCAGTCTTATTGCATTCCTAGCATTGAAATGCACTTTGTTTAAATGGGCCCATCCTTCCAAAGAATTTAGACACTAAGTAATTCCCCCCTCACTGTTTTTTATCATTCAGAGTTGTCTCCAAATTTTGCTTTATACAGAGGAAATGTTGAAATTATCTTTATAGTATCTTTGCTTTTTCCCTCCTTGTGGATATAAACCATGGATTTTCTCTGTTTATATCTACCTTTTCTGTCTGTGACATTGCTGTCTTAGAAATATGCCATGAGATCTACATTTCCAGTTGTGTATCTTCTCCATGAGAAGCCTTAGTTAGTGCTCCAGGAACCTCTTCAGTCTTTTAGCAAAAAGCTAAAATGACACATCTACAGGAGGTCTCGAAGTTGTTTCCTAGGCTACATGTCAGTTCCTTCCATCTAGTGAAACGACTCCTCTAAAAACTCTCTCAAAACTTCTGTTCACCCACATGGAGTGACAAGTGATGAGGTCTGCTTGTATGTCCCCTCCCTGAGAGAGAAAGATTCGCCCATTGGTGATATGAAATTTTGGTATTTATCAAGGGTTCAAGCCCTGTGTTCCTCACAAGGCACATCTTTGTTATTTTGCAGGTAGCTCTAGGCTGACGGGAAGCTGCATAGCTGGAGGCATGAGAGACACAGCAGGGTAACCCCTGCGTGTGGCTTTTGGCTGATTACAGAGAATGGGCAAAGCAAGCCCACATCTGCCTGCCGAAGACTATGTAGACGTGCCCCGGGGGCACACACTGCAGAGCTGTTTCATGTGGCCTCCCCTGCCCCCCTGCACACACTGAGAAAGTCGAGTCGAAATCCAGAATTTTGGAGCTTAAGTAGTTGGGGGGGAAAAAAAAGAAAAAAAAAAAAGGAAAAAAAAATAAGCAAATTTTTTAGCTGCAGCAAAGGTTTGTATGGAAGCATTTTTCTGTAGGGAGTGAAGAGGGTAGGGACTGCTATCAGAAATGCCCTGACCTGGCTGCTGCCAGCTGCACCCCCATGCATTCCCGAGAAGAGTAGTTCATGAGATGGGCCAGAGATAGGAGAGCATCCCGGGAAGAGCGCTGCCAGGGCCCGGGCGCAGCATCCGCTCCTTTCCGCTCTGAGCAGCAGCCAGCTCTTTGGCTGAGGGAGCTGGAAGACTATTCCCTCCCACTTTATTCTCTTCCTCATACCCTTACAGAAGCCAGAGAGGAATTCTTTGTGCCTTTTTTTAAGCAGACTGAAAGAAAAAATGCAATTGGATGGTGTTTATCTACCCTCAGCCAAATTTCAGGAATAAGTCTTCACATTCAAAGAAGTATAGATAGCAATCGACTTTTTTTTATGTGTTGTTTGCTTGCAAAAGCATCAGGAAGCAAAGGTGCCCTGGAACTAATTTCTATTGTATTCCCCAGACAGCTTGCTCAGTAGTGTAAATCCTATTAATAGATGACCTCAGACGCTGCCGTTTGAGTGCTGGTGAGTTTTTGAAGAGCATGAGCAATGTTGTTCTGTGGCTCTATAATTTCCCTGCTAAGTAAACAGTCCCATTCCCCCAAGTGTGGCTGCTTTGTCAGCACTTCCCTGGCTTCACGAGAAACAGGGGCATGTTAAACAATAAAACCTTTGTTGTTCACAGCTGTACTTATGCCAATAAAACTCCTCTACATCCCCTCGATTAAAAGCTTGCACCTCTCTCCCCATTCTCCTTGCATGATCCTCAGAAAAAACACTAGCTTGTTCAGCTATGGTGAACCTTACTCATTAGACCTTTAACTGATGAGAAAAAACTCACTGGAAAAAATATATATACAAAAGTATATGCACTAAATATGTACATGTGTATATATATATATATGTCTATCTGGGGTGATTTTCTCTCCCTCTTTCTTTCTCACTCCCTCTTGCTCTCCTTCTCTAGTTCATCAATCTTGGCCTTGCTGATGCTAAGGAATCATCTCGGAATTGAGACACTGTAAAAGATGACAGCTTGGAGCCAAGAATTTCAGCACTGAAGCTCTTAGGGGTTTTAATACAGTGATTTGCCAAAGTTCAGTGCTCAAGATATATTTTGTTTTGTTTTGTTTTGTTTTCTTATTGTAAGAGGGCTCTTACCTGAAAGGTCTTTTCCATGATATGGCCAAAGTGTCACAATAACAGGACTAATATCTGGGAAAAAGGACAGCAAAAGAAAGGAAGAATCATAGATGAAGTTTGCCAAGCAAATCTCCACTGGGCTGAAAGTGCTGTGGCTTCAGGTCTTAAAGCCTTTTCTGGAAGACCCACGCGCTCTTTCAATTTCCAGTTCTTCAGCACACTCACCTTGAAAAACCATGTGGCTATGCCAGCGCTGCGGGCTTGTGTGCTGCACATGGGCTTAACACATATGTTAGCACTCTGCATCTGCCGTTATATGTAATTGCACTTCCCGACTGCTGCCTGCCCAGTGTGGGGCCACAAAGCTATCGCTCTCACATTGTTAGGGTACTTGCGTTTAATCAAGGTTAGGATAGTTTAGGGATGACACAGGCTGCCCACAGACCAATCAGCATCCCAAACTAGATTAACTAGCTGAACAAATAGATAAGGAGAAGAGAAAGGAAGCTGTGCTTTTGCTCCTTTCACTTTGCACTTCAGCACTGCTGCGGCCAGGGCTGAGGGCCAGCACTTACTTCTGCAGGCAGCCAAAACTGCAGGCTGCGCGCGTGCTTGCTCTTGCTCTGGAGCTGCTGAGCTCTGCTGCTGCACGTTGGCTGCTAGCATGGGGAAAGGACCTCCCTTGTGTCGCCCCTCCAGCTGACCCTGCCTGTGGAGGAGGCTGGGAGACAGAAGCAGGGAGAAGCTGGACGAGGCAGATGAGAGCCAGGAGTCCTGTGACCTCCGGCAGCTTCAACACCACGTGCCGTAGTCCTCTACTGCCTAAAAGCCTGGATAGATTTTTTCCAATTGGTAGATATTATGCCTGACACTCTCTGGCTGCTTTTCCAACGACATTTGATGTTTTCATATTAGGTCACGGACTTTGCAAACATCTATACCTGTCAAAGACAGTAGTGGGTGTTCCCAACCACCTTTTTTTACCATGCCCCTACCAGAAAGCTTTGTCATCTTGGTTCTGCCAGGAAAAGGGCATGCAAGCCCTTCCTTATCTGCTTCAAGCTGGACAGCAAAACTGTTTTCCTCATCTGTGGAACCTCACCTGTCTGATTTGGCCATGAGCTCTCACAGGATCATGCCCTCTGGCAGCAGTAGCAACTTCAGCAACCAGGACAGGAACATCTTCAACCCATGCAGTTCAATGGAGAAAGAATTGGTATCTATAGCTTTACTCTGCAGAACTAGTTGCAGGTACAAGACCAGAAGCTGGTAGGCTAAGCTCTTAATTTTTGCCTCTATGGGTAAAAAAAAAAAAGAGCAATATCACAGATAAAGATCTGGAGAGAGGCATTCATAATCTCATGTCCACCCCAAAACTAATCTAGATTTCTATGGAGATGGGGTCCACATGGATTCTGTCTCCCAATCATATCTACCACTTGTAGCTCTGACACCGGTCTCCATCCTTGCATTCTGTGGACGTCTCAGAAGCTCTTTAGCTACAACAAGAATGGAGAATTCTAGATTTCACATCAACATTATTCTACTCTGTTGTTTCCAGTTTTATGGTGGCGGAAAGGGGGTGACAAACATGAAAAGTGAGCCAGGATGGAAACCATGAAATCATTTTTCCTTCTAGTCATAATGCTTCAGAATTGGATTTTACCATTTTTCCCAGATAGGCAAAATCAAACCTGATCAACAGCGGGGTAGAATTCCCTAAGGAAACAATGAAAAGTGGTATGTGGGAGCAGATAAGATTCCATCTGCCCACGCACCATCGTTCAGGTCAGCTTTTCTGGAAGCTGTGTCCATGTTCCTGCAGCACTGTGCCCAAGTTATTAGCTTTGCAGTGCCGACAAGCCAGGTAGCCCACTTCTCTGTATCAGTGGAAAGCCAGTTCTCCCACCTGTGATTATGGGCTGCTTTGAGCTTGGCCTCTAGAGGCACAAAAGACCTCTTGAACTTCTTCGGGGGGGCGGTGTTATTGCTAGTGGCTATCTATTGGGTCACCGATCACTGCAAAATCTTGTGTTAAAACACACTGCACAGTGTCTGACAAATCTGGGCACCTCAGAACGGGAACCAAAACAGTCAACACACTTAGCAATGCAGCTGCAGTCCCCTCAGGAACAGAGCAACATGACAAAAAGCTCTAGGAAAAAAAGAGCATCTTGATCTGTGCCTCTATCTGCGGCCGAGGTATTTAATCTGTTGTAGGATACAGTTAATACCTGTTTGGGATTCACTGCCTGGAATCTTGTTCCAAGTGGATCACTACTTTTATTTAAACCATGGCAGGGAAAGGATCAAGTCTTGTCCTCGGTTGGAGCCACCATTGGCCAGAGCCCACAGTTAGCTAAGGGGAGAGCCCATTTGTTAAACCATGTCATTAGGGCTTCCTCAGGCAGGAATGAGAGAAGAGTTTGGATACTCTTGGACAGAGGAAAGTGGAGAACTGGAGACAGCATCTTGGTGGCTTATTTCCCGCAGTGTCACCACTTGGTCTCCTCTGACACGGGCAAGGTTTATGTGCCCGCCTGAAGGTAAGCCAGGGCTCTCTAAGGGCAGCATGTAAGTGCAAAGCACAGAAGCAACTTCTGCAAACAGCACTTGTAAGTAATGGCCCAGATGAACCCTATTTAATTTGAATCTATATAAACACATAATCTGTGTGTGCATGTGTGTGAAATTTCCAAGATGTTTGCACCTACACTTGCCTACCCAGAGCTGACTGGGACACAAAGCCTGAGGAATGAGAAAGCACTACTGCAAAAAACTATTCTTCCTCATTAAATTCTGTCCTTCCACACTCAGGTCCCCCCTCCTCAGAGCATTAGGTGCTGCTGCTCCCTTGCAGCACAAAGCCATCAGCCCCGAGAAGTGATGATAGCCTGTTTCAGGACTGCAGCACTGCTGTGAACAAGGTGCTCAAGTATGATACATTATCCCTCCAAGGCTGAAAATATCACCTCTGTGATGCTCCTAAAACTCTGAGCTAGGTGAGGTTAACACCACAGCCCAGGTTTCTTATGTGATAGAACATTATGCTCCTAACCAAAAAATCAAGACTGTTTATACATACAGTACACTGGAGCTTATTACCTTTTATATTGCTCTGTGTATGATTGATGTAATATCCTGCATGGGCAGAAGAGTTTTGAGCTCAGAACAGCCTTGAAAGAAGCTTTTGCACTTCTGGCAAAACCTGGCTAATTAATACTAGCAAGTGGAAGCCACACTATCAGTTACTGAATTTTGCAAATTAACAAGTATGTAACCAAAGCCTATCAAACAAACTAGCATGTGATGTTTCATCAGATACCAGTTTCATTCGCTTTGACAGCTGCAACATAGTTTTCTGCATTTACTGCAGAGATTCACAGTTTTAACTTCTGCCTAAGCTAGTTTTATAAAATTATAATAACACAACAAATTCTGTGTTAAAAGCCCAAAGTGGTCCTCTGAAATACAGCTCCACTAGAGCAGTCTCTTGTACAGTCTAAATTAAAAAATATAGAGATGCCTGCTACCATCTGTGCAGTAAAGGGCATTTAAAAAAAAAAAAAATTAGCCTTTTCCGCCCTGGCACAGCAATGCACTGTACAGAATCTTTTGTCATTCATATGGTTAAATAAAGAAATAAGTAGGTTCTTCCATGAGAGCAACCATTTCTAACTCTCTGTTACAGAATTTTAGACACCTGAAATGTGATTCTTTTTAGGCTTTGTTTGAACTCAAAATCCCTCCCCCTAGAGAGAGCTGAAATGAATCTTCCTCCAAGCAGAATGCACTTGCTAGTGCTGTCGTAGAGCAGCACCACACAAGACTGTGAGGGACAGACTGAGGAGCACTATCCAACTGCAACTGCCTGAGGTCAATGGAGTACATATTAGTTTTATTTTTAGTTTGTTTTTATAGCCTGATTGAGTTTTCCATAAGATAATCCAGTGGAGGATCTCCTCTCTGTTGCTTTGGGTTTCTTTTTAATCATAAGGTTGGCCACATTATTAGTTAGTAAGTCCTTAATAAATTATTGACTGTTTAATGCAAATCAGAAGATGCAAATACTGGCATCCCTTCAATTTTTTTTTTTTTTTTTTTTTTTTTTTTGTAGTTTGTACATAGATGTGTTGGTAATCATTGAAGTATCTCAATGCCTCCTAAACAATAAAGAATTTAACTTCATGATACCAACGAGAAATGGAAAAGTTATATTGGAAGAGGCTAACAGATACAGGAACAGAGCACAGACTCACTAACAGACTTGTCTGTAGTCTCAAAGAAAACTTGTAACATCAGTGCCAGGACATAGTAGGCTATTCCTCGTTTAGTCTTATCCGATCACCTTTTTATGGTTCTTTAACAGCACCTGTTATAATTTTTATTTTAGATTGGAAGAACAAAAGTAAGAACAAATGAAAATGAAGTGCCAAATTTGCTTAGAGACTGACTTTCAGTATAAGATATTGAAAATATATTCACTTTTGTGTGAAGTTTGTGTCCCTTGTTGGAAAAAATCTATGTCATGTTATTTTAGCAATGCTAGGACCAAATGTTCAGAAATCATGAGTAAAATATTGATAAATTCTGAGATTAGTGTAAAAGTTATAGGACTGTTTTTGAAGAATATACCGTTATTGTTTTCTTTCTGTGTTTTGTTTGTTTATTCAGTTTTGCTCTAAAAAAATCTTTGAAATCCCTATACAACGACTTCAGGAGCTGGATTTTGAAGACAAATGCCCAACGTTGCAAGAAACATGGAAAAAAGATGCAAGAGTAGGTACTGTATTTATTCAATATCATTGATTATTCAGGGGAATTAATTCTACTAACTTAAAGGGTTATGCCTTATGGAGCTTAGTGGCAGGTGAACATGAAGATTTTAGACAGATTTTCAATAATATCGAGTTGTCTGCTTTTGAGTCAAGACCCCGGGATGGATTCCAAAGAACCATTACTAGTGCTGTTAGCTCTTCTCTAACTATAGAGCGATGATCCGGCTCCCAGAATAAAAGGAGGCAGTCTGGATGTACTAACGCTACAGCTAAGCAAGCACCCAAACTGTAACCTCTCTGTTTTGTGCAACCACAGCTGGCATTAAACTGGGGTGAGATAGGAGGTGCTAACACAGAGGGCAGGATCCAGGTGCTCATGCAGAACGATCTGATGACCCTGAGATGTTTTCAGCATGGGCAGCTGACAGACAGCACTCCAGAAGCCTCGTCCTTTCTGCAATAACAGCTGGGGGCCAAGAGTGGTGCTCTCCATGCTCCCCATGGCACAGCCCCTGGAGATCATATAAATGAATCAATTCATTTGTCCAGTATTTTTTGCACTTACAAGGACATGCCACCATCATTTGGTCTGACATGTTTTGGGAACACAAAAGAGTACAGAACAGGGCACTGTTGGACCAAGTAGAAACACATTTTGAGATCTCTTTTTCCCTGCCAAAACGATTAAATCCTTTGTTACAACAAATAATCTTTCCACCTTTCTCTAAAAACATCCACTTGCCATGGCCTCTCTCTCCAAAGGGCCTCATTTGGTGAGTCCCTCATCTAACATTTGTTGTTGCATTTGGCTTACTTGCTACTAATGGCAATGAGGTATTGGCTTTATGTGAGGGACGGTTAAAGTGCTGTACAAACTAAGAGAACAGCAAAAAAATCCCACTGTGAAATTCTGTATCTTTCTGTAAAAATATTTTATTTCATGAACTTACTTATCTTTTCAGTGAATAAAACATATCTAGCCTTAGTTTTAGAATAGTTGTTTTGTCTCTGCTAGTTTTCAGGGCTCTTACATGCAGCTTTGTTGTCAGAAACTTTTAACTGCTCTCTTAAGCCACTTTTTTTTATTCTTAAAATAAGTGTTTTGATCATAAGCTAGAATGCTGGAGCCAGCCGAGAGTTTATGCAAATTCAGTCAAAGCCTTTTGCCCAGTTGATTCAATCCTCCCTTTAATCCACACAATGATCCACAGTAATGGATAAAAATTCAGAGTAGGAAAAAGAAAAAAAAAAGACCCTCAGAAAGCAATTCTGCTTGCTCTGAGGAAGCACTTGAGGCTCTTGGCCCCAGGGAACTTTCCCCAGCTCATTGGAGACATTCAGATACCATGGTGATGGGGGAACGTTATGAATAACTAGATAGATAAATGGTAAGTGCTTTTGATCTTTGCTAGCCTGTATTTCATTTTGTCAGCTGGGGAAGAGGCTATTCAAATCTGTCGGCTGTAGGAGGTCAGCCAGGAGAGAGAAAATGTCTTCATTACAGCCTTCTGTCAAGCCAGGCCTCCCGGCTGACCTCGGCGCCCGGGCTTGTCACTCACATGGGGACAATTTTCCGACTGAGGGAAGACGTGGCCGCGCCAGACTTATCCCTGGTGCAGGAGCTCTGAGACAGTGGGGTGAGGCCAAGGAAGGCTTCCCTGGAGTTGGGGTATCTTCTGTAAAACCGCCATAGGATTCGCAGTGCTGGGATGAACGTGCGGTGTCCCTGGACGGGGCCATGCAGGGAAATAGAACTCATTTTCTTCCGTGCTATGTTCAGTGCCATTTGGGTGGAAGGATCAGAAGGCAGGCGTGAAGGTGAATTATTATAGGAGACAGCCTCGCTCTGTAGCTATAGATGCCTAAATATTAATTACATTTTCTGCGCTGAGTTATTGCAATCAGCAAGTCTCTTTTCATGGATTTGATGCATATTTCAGGCAAAGGAGATGGAGTTCATTTTCGTTTTTGGCTGAAAGTGAATTTTTGTTATTTCTTTCAAGATTGTGCCCTATGTCTGTGGGCACAAGCCCACTAAGGTCTGTGGCAATGCTCAGGAAGGCAGCATGGACAGGTCATCACAAAGCAGAGCCCATCTAATGCTGAAGGAAGATCTCAGCTACTCAGTAAGGAGAGGAATTTTTGCAAAGGGATGCGTGCAAAACTGAAATAGGAATTCCAATCCCATTATTTGGTAATGGGATTTGTAAACCTTATATTCACAGGCTGAGATAAACAATATATGCTTCCTGAATTCCTCTTGGAAGAAGAGCTCCTCACAGCATAGCTAAATTACACAGTAAGTTACCATTCACAAAGAATGAAAATAAGAAAGAGAATCATCAAAATTAATTTATATCTAAAGGATTTCTCAGTTTTTGAATTGAAGGGCGGGGAAACAGTGCCCCCTTCAAAATCATGCTCTTATTGGTGATGGTTTTGCTATATTAGAGCATTTCCAGAAAGCATTGTATAAATGTTCCCCTTACTCAAGCCAGCCAGGTTTTAATAGTATCAAAGCAAAATATAGACTACCATTAGCATGAAATAACATTAGCATAAATAGAAAAGAGTCAGGACGCTTAAAAAAAATCCACCTAAGTGGCCTGCTCATTTCACTAGACATCACTGTAGCTGAGAAACTGTGAAATTTCCATAATAATGGAGTGCAGAGAAAAACAAACAACAATTTTATTGAGAGGGAAATTACATCTTGTTGCTGAATATAAAACTACAGCTCTGTTCAATGGCCCTATAATGGTTTTGAGAGTATATATTAATTTGTAAGTGTAAATGAAATGTAAATAAAATATGTAGTTGAATCTGGCTGCAGACACATCCTGACAGCGCAGAAACCCAGGAGACGCATATTTGGATGCCATATCCTGGACCCTGAGCTAATGGCATCCGATACTTTGCGGAAGTGACTTACGCAGCTGCCGTGCGCTGATAGACTCGCAGCAAAAATCACAGCTCTGACCAGGCTGTCAGGCTGCTCTGGCTTTGGGGGAGAAGGGCTCCGTGGGGCTTTTTACTTCCTTTCTCCTTCGGAAAGAAAAAGGGGACGTGTGTGCTGGGCTGTTGGTGCCACTCAGCCGCTCTCGCTGTTGCCTCGTGCAAAAACGAGCGCCCTGCCAAGAGGGTCCCAACACTGCCCAGCCAGGAGAGCGTCCCCAGTGCCTTCCCTTCGCACCCTGCTCAGCAGTTAGGGCCTTCCCTGAGCAGCTCACCCGAAAAATAGACGGTGTTTGGGCAATAAAGGTTTTCAGGGGGGCTGGGAGGGATGCTGCGGCTGCACAAATCTAGCTGAACGGTTAATGCTTTAACCTTGCGTATAATTTATACAATAAACAAAGTCACATGTTTCCCTAATAATTTAGATGTAAGCAAATGTTGATTTATTCAGGAAGGCTACTGCCAGTAGCTAAGCCTGGAGCACTGAAATTTGAATTAAACTAGGACAGAAGCAGGCTAGTCTATAATAACATTTGTATAATTTTATTTTTGCCCTTGGCTCAGTTCATTTCCTTCTACAGTAGATGCATGAAATTGGTTCTTCAGCCACCTTTAGCTGATGTTCATTGATATCGGGGGTGGGCAGAGAAGCAGGAGAATGTAACCTTTTTAGACTTTGTGTTCCCAATCATATTGGTCATGAATTCTCAGGTCATTTATGACAATGATTTCCTTCTCTGCTTTTGCTTTCTGTAGAAATTTCTGAACAACTCCATTTAACCTGGAGAGAGAGGTTTTTTTCCCCCCATTTTTCTGCATGGAGACTTCTAGAACAGAGACTGTTAAGCAGATGCAAATATTGTGTTGTTTTTATTCTTTTATTCAGACCTGAGGGCATGAAATTTAAGTTCTCTTACTCCACTTTCAACATAAAGGGAAAGGACTGTATGATACTTTTAGAAAGAAGGTGGAAAAATAAGTCCTAGCACAAATAGTTGGAGTCAATGCCTTGGTGTGATGTCTCTTCTAGAGACAGAATGCAAGGAAGGAAGGAAGGAAGGAAGGAAGGA
>VZSV01000016.1:9183160-9197576 GCA_013398735.1 Nothocercus julius
GGTTCCGCCGCCGCGGGCGGGGGTGCCCGCGGCCCGGCCCGGTCGCGGTGCCGGTGCCGGCCCGTCGGAGCGGATTCAGCTTTTGCCGTCGCCGCGCTGTAAAAAATGTTCTCCTTCTGCTTTCAATCAGCGCGGCTGGCAGCTAGATACAAGTTTATTTGAGAATGGCCTCGGGGCGCCGAGCATGCTTGGATTGTTTTAGCAAATTAAAAATGAGCGAAAGGCTTCTACCTCCTCGGCGGCAGGCTCCTTAAAAGACCTCCTTCCCTTTGCTTTCCCTTGCTTCGCTTTGCTTCCCTTCCGAGGAGGGAGCACAACCGAGCGCACCCTCAGCGTCGCTCGGCACACGGAGGGACCCCGCCGGGCTGCTGCAGTTCGCTGGGTGCATTTTATTTTATCTATTTTTATTTTTTGAATGCCTCCTCCCTCTTTCCCATGTGAAAACGCCCTTCAAAAAGCCACTCTGCATCTTCATCCCCTTTCGGAAAGGGCCCCCCGGGACCGGCAAAACTTGGGCGAAGCCGAGGAAGTTGGCAGTGGCTCGTGCGCTTCCTCCTTCCCCGAAAGTGCAACTTGGCTCTGGCCGGCCGCCCTCCCTCTGCCGTGCGAGGATGCTCTGCAGGCAGCGCGGAGGCGCTCAGGAGAAACTCGCCTATTCAACTGCAGTGATTTTGGTGTAGGAACGATGCCCCCAGCGCCACACGAAATGTTGCAGCACACACTAGAGGTCCCCCTCAGAGCTGCCAGGGTGTTTTCAGGTTGTGTGTATGGGTTCTCTCTCTCTCTTTTTTTTTTTTTTTCCCCCGGTTTCGCTGAATAGCATTGACTCCCTCTGCAAATACCAGCTCAGCGTCACTGAAATCATGGCGAAGCCAGGGTTTGCAACACTACTTTTTTTTTTTTTTTTTTCTTGTTTTGAGCATCAGTGGGTCAGTTAATACGCACATTCCTCTGAGCTCAAGAAACAAATCTAAACAGCATTAATTCCACGTGGTGATTTATGAGTGTTATTTGAAATATCCCTGCTTTTTTTTTTTTTTTTTTTTCTCCTCTCCTCTCCTACTGTTGTTGGGGCCAAATTCCAAATTTCATACTCATTTTTCTTATGTGAATCGTGCCCTGGAAGTAAACAGCATAAAACTTGAATAAGAGTTCGAGGCCATGGTTCATGGTTTTTAAAGGAGAAATATACACGCAAGCAAAATCCGCATATTAAGATTATAAAGAATCAATAAAGGTGATGGAGGAGACTGCTAAAAATAAGAGATTGTTAAGTGATTTTCATATCCAGAACATGCTATGAGGAGAACGAACTGGTCCCCGTAATCTTCATGTAATACAAGTGGTATTATCACCATTTTACGGATGGAGAAGCTGAGAAATAAAAAGAAGGTCACTGACTTGCCTAAAGCCATATAGCAAATAAAAGATAGATCTGGAATCAGCTAGGACAGATTTAGATCTCTTGCTGATTTGCACTGTTGTAACCATGATTTCAGTGGAATTCTTCCGGATTTAAATCAGATTCAGACCTTAGGTGTTGCTCCATCCCTTACACAACACTGCCTTCATAAAAATTCAATTTTGAACAGGACTGAATTAGATGTAAGAATTCAGGGGGAATAGTTAGTGTGCATCCCATTTTTGTTGGGATTTTCTTTAGTTGTTTTTTGGCATTGTTTTTAATGAACCATTTCCTCCTATCTAGTGCAGCTTTTGTTACTGGTTCCTGAGAAGCACCACTTAAGGGATGTTTCTGAATGAAGCCTTCACTTTTAGGCTGGAACAACCTGTGAACAAATGATTTGGCATGAGGAAGACTTTGATTCATTGCAAAGCTAATGCAGGAATGGAAAATTGCATGATCGCATACAAAACAGGGAGCCTTGCTATGTGTAGAGGAAATGTCCATGTAGAAGACCTGCATAGATATGGTTATTATTTGATTTTGCTAAGTTTATGTATGGAGAAGATGTGGTATGAAGAGAAGTACTCGCTGATCGTAACAAGTGTGAGGGCATTATTCAAAGTTGTGATCTCTCAACAATTAGCAAAATATCCTTTCTGCCAGTGGCAGTCAGACAACATTTCACATGAGCTCAGCTGGAAAGGAAGGGTATTTTTTGCTTTCTGCATTCTTTCTACTTTAGAAACATTTTCAGGACATTGCAAAGCAAATGCAGATGCATAGAGTTTGATTATGGCATTTTATTACTCACTTGCTAATATGAGTGTGCTAGCATAGACAAATTGGCACCACCGAAACGTAATGAAACATTCCTGCTCTCCTATAACTGTCTTCAGCTAGATTCAGTAAGACACTGGTACTTAAGGAGATGATAGTCACCAGTGCTGCTAAACCTCCTGCTATGAGGGTCAGACCCCCATCTTACAGATGGAGAAGCAGATACAAACTGGCGATAATTAAGAATATTTCCTCCTCCCCGCCATAAAAGGGTTTATGTGTATATGAAACCAATGCAGCTAAGTAGGTATTAGACCCATGCAATGTATATGACTTATTCAGGACCATATACTGATTCCCTGGCTGAGCTGGATTTTAGGTTCCGGAGCTCGTATCCTCCTTTTTCATGGACTATGCAGTAAACTACAACGCCTGCCTTGTGGTGTGTGCTCATCTCTTCTCTGGTACCAAAGGAAAAATAATGTTGATCAGGAGCAAATTTCAGCAGTGATGCCTTCTGTTACGTATTTTGGACCCTCTTAGGCTGCTGCAGTTGGATCGCCTTCCAGGAAACAAATATAGTTTGTTTTGTTTTGCTTTTCTGACAAACATAATTCTTACTTTAAATGGAACTTTTCTGTTGAAACAACCTACAACCTGGGTAAAACTCATCTCTGGAATATTTCCAACAACTTCTGTGTTGTTTCACAAAGAATTAATTTGCCTCGCTGTGTTAAAATACAGATTTCCGTTGTCCTGTTTTCCATAGAGTACAATTCCTTTCTTTTTTCCATCTTGAAGGAGAACAACATAAAACGCACATTATTTTTTTTTGTTCACTTTTCTATTTGTGCAGGCAGAGGTACCTCTCCTTTCCCTATCTTTCTGCTAAAATATATAGAAGATGTTTTTATACTTAGAGAATGAGTGTGGGTGGGAAGAGAGTAACTACTGTCTTTGTAACTGATAATACTTAAAAAATTTTACAAAAAATATGTGAAAGCCATGAGCACTGATGAGGTATGTTATAGTTTTAATAATCTCAGGTGCTCCAAAGTGACTTTTAATCATGCTTCTGATCCAGAAATCAATTAACTAAACGGAATTCCATGTTCAGTTGACCAAAATTTGACACAGGTGCACGCTCAGTTGTTGTAAGCTCATGTTTGTGAAATAAGTGGCTTGCCCGATAAACTTTTCCCGATAGATATCCGTAGGGCTGGATGCGCCCACTGGCAACAGGAGCTGCAGGTTTGATGTGGTTGGCAGCTTAGCCTAAACGTGGCTTTGCAGGTAGCTGGTTTCCTTGCAGGTAGCTGGAGCCTACAAGCGAAATCAAAACTTTATGAAATTAAATCAAACTGCAAGACGGGGCTGCTCCAAGGCAAGCCAAGGAAAGTGAGAGCTGCCTCACCCAGGTTAGTGGTTCTCCCAGCTTGTGACTCCACGTGAGGTCTTTGCAAGCTAGGATGTTCCCTCTCACTGGGGACCCAGCTCTGCCCCAAGCCTTAGGCTCAGTACAAGCACCTATAGCTTTTCCTTCCTGCAACGCTAAAATGCTGGGCTGTACAGGGAGAAGGCACCGTGCCCAGCTCCTCCTGCATGTGTGGTGCAGGGTTGCCAGGCAGCTCCTGTGGGGATGAAACTCCCCCACCACTGCTGCAAAATTTGCCATCTCTTATCTATCAAGCTCAGTTCTCACCGGAGGACTCTGAGCTCCCGTTGTGATCAGGTCAGGCAGAAGTGGCAGGATGCCCTCTGAGGCAACATGCTTCCAGAGCCATCAAGAAATACTGTTTCTGTGTGCGTGTAGGGCTCGGTGAAGCTTAATCTAAAGTACAGTGTGCAGTTCTCATCACCCATCTTGGCGAAAGATGAGCCTAAGATGGAACTGGGCTAGAAGGATGATCAGGGAATGGAGTATCTGTCTTAGGAAAGGAGATTCAAAGCTGCCTGCCTGTCTATGTTAGCAAAATGTAGTCTGGGAAGAGATACACAACTTTAGTCTATAAAAATACATGCGATACATGGGTAGCAAATCCCACAGAGAAATGCGTTAACAATTCTCTTTATATTCACAATAAACATGAATATAAACCGGGACTTTTTAGACAATAGTTTCCAAGAATGCTCTTCTATTGCGATAGCTGGAAGATCGAAAGTGAGATACCCTGAATCGGGAAATATTCTGCTTTGGGCATGTCTCTAAAGCCTAGGCTACTTGAAGAATATCGACAGCTACCAGTCCTTTATTTACTCCAGTGAGGGGCTACTTGTCTGCATGGTCTGATTAGATTTCAATTGGCTAAAACTTTTCATCTACAGTTGTGTCATTGGAAAAAGGTCTAGCCCCTTTTTTTTTTTTTTTTTTAAGATACATTTTGATAATAATAATTAAAAAAAAGGTCAAAAACAGCAACTTGGGGGATTTTACCCAGACTGAAAACAGACTTTTTCACAACTGAAAACAAGATTTTATTTTGGTTCTGAATTTGATGTAAACTTGAAAAAGACTATCTGACAGAAAAAAAAATGGAAGAATTCACTTGAATTTTTCACACACACATAGTCAGTGGCTGTTGTTAAGATCAGTGAAAGTTTTGCATAAATCTGTGCCAGTGAGAGAGGCGCTGATTTGCTGTTTGTGTAGGATCCATCATTTTTTAATACTTCTATCTGCAAAACTATTTCTCTTTTGGCAGTTCTTTGGATTATTTTGTGTGTGTGTGTGTTTTTTTTTTTCCCTCAAAATTAGACCTTTAACGTTTATTGCTTTTCTCTTATTGGCATTCACTTTGTTTAATCATAACTCTGTAACAAAGAGAGAAGAGCTTTCACAAAGCCTTTCTCTCTTTTCCTTACCTTCTTCCAAACACTTAATACCATCCCCTTCATCATCAGATTATCTGGCAAACTTTCTGCCTAATAGTTTACTTGTGTATCCAGCTTGTAAACCCTGCTGGGGAAAGACTCTCTCTCATCATTTTCCCTCTGCAGCAGAGCACTGCAGGTACTCAGGGAGTAATTAATAAAAGCTCCTGCTATCAGCGTTGCCAGAGGAGCAGCAGGGAGAGATTGGCAGACACTGCAAAAGTGTAAGTAACTGTTGGAAACCAAAGTATTTGGGGACCACTACAGAAGTTCAAAGTTAAGGCCAAGTGCTCTTCTGAAAAAGGAGCAGCTTCATTTTCCCATGAGCATTGAGGCTGGAGGCAGCACTGCATGGAGGAGCTGTATCTGTCACCTCTTGCAGAGGGAGCTCAGGCCACCCGTGTGGTGGCACAGCCCTCCACGGGTGGGGTAGGAGAGCTGTGGTTGTCCAGGCCCAGGGGAAGAGAAGAAATGGGATTGCTGTCCAAAATGTCTGTGCCAACCTCCCTGGAACCGTAGGGTTCACTGCTCTCCCAGATAACCCTCTTCATCCAGAGGTTTAGAGAAGGGGTCCTCGTCCATCCATTTGGCGTTGGGGACCAGTGCCAAATAACTCAGAGGACCATCACCAGTTTTGTAACCTGTTGGTTACCCATTGTACCAAATGCTTTTCTAAGCACTAAAGGTCAGGCAAGGTAAATACAAACCTACCCAGCTTGCCAGTAAATGGCAAGTTTGACGTGTTTTATATATAGCAGCCTGATTCACGGCCTGGCGTAGACGGAGCTAGGCAGGCTGAACACTTGTCTAGGAGAAGGCCTGATGGATGCTGTCCGGGCAGCTGTAGCAGCAGGTCACTGTACCAAGGCTCATTTTCTCATAGGAAAAAATGAGAAAAGGGCACATACAATCATCTTCTTCAGCAACGGGAGCTCACAGATATGGGGAAGTTAGGGGGGGACCTCAAGGCTGGCGAAAATCAGCAGGGCACCAACAGAGGCGTCAAAGGGAGTTAGAAGGTTCAGGGTGAGGGTTCTGCTCTGTAGAGGTGAATGAAAGGACTGATGGAGTTGCTTTGGATGGCACAGAGATGGCCACCGATGGGACGCAGGATCTGACACAGACTCGCACCACTCTTTGGGTCTGGGAAAGGGAAAGGAGCAGTGGAGCTGGGAGGTGGCTGTGGATGTAAGCTGAGGGGCAAAGGACCCGAAAGTGAAATGTTCCCTACACTCCTTTTTTTTTTTTTTTTTTCCCCCCTTATTGTGGCATTTATGAAAGCATAGACAGTTTGGGGTGCCTGGAGGCAGCATAAGGACATTATCTTCACTATTAGCAGGACTGAATTTCTAAGCTGTTGAGGCTGTTATGACGAGCAGGTTTCCTGAAAAGTGTGTAGGCAGAAGTGATCTGGTTCTGGTGACATGAAAAAGCAGCCACAGTTTTTGCTGGGCCATCTGCACGCAGGCAGGTGAGATTCAGACAGGAAGTAACGATAAGGAGAGTTAGCTCTTTCTTAGGGGAAGAGACTCTTCTTTCAGGATTTTCAGGCTTTTAAGATTTTTCTTTTCTTTAGCTTAAAAATCTTCTGTATTTATTACTGGCTATGTATAGTCTTTCCTTTTTTCTTAATCTTATTGACTGTTTATATCAATATCCTGCAACAGAGAGTTTCACGGGTCTCTTAGAGATAAGCTGGAGAGTATCCTTATCCTTTTATAAGCTAATGCTTTTTTAAATTCCATTAGGTGTCCTCTTGTTTTATTAAGGGCATCTGATTTCTCCTTCACACCATTCATTATTTTATATACCTCAATTCTATCATCTTTTACTGTTTTCCTTCCTAAATGAAAAAGTTCTGCTCTTAATCTTTTTGTTTAGAAATGCCCCCACATGTCTCTAATCATTTTTGTTGCCTCAGGCTATCTAGTGCCGTTATCTGGCACTCCCATCACTGTGTCTCCCTGGATCTTTTAAAACTAGTTCCAAAGTCATCAGCGTGAAGGAGACTGAAGGATGAGCTTATGGCTAAAGCATATCACCCAAAGAGCCCAAAGTTCGATTGCTGCATCTCCTGCCCTGTGACCCTGGGATAATCATTTAACTACGGAGATCCATGGTTTCCCTTTAGTCCCAGGGAACCATGCTTGTAAATTACAATTACGTTAAGTGTTTCTCTATGGATGGATATTATTCTAGAAGTGCAGCGGTATTGGTAGGTGTATTAGTCTCAATAGTTTCTCCACAGTGTGCCTGCAAACATGTTAAAATTTGTAAATTCTTCCCAACCGTTTGATTGAACAACGCACACCTGTCTTCTCTTTGCTCTGATATTGGGTCCCAAACAAGTTCAACTGCACTGTTTCTCTTTGCTATTCTGTGGTGAGCTTCATATGCACAGCGTGAGTTACAGACTAGTTGGGCCAAACCACTGCATGGCTTTCACTCAGGAGCCAGTGCAGACTTATTGAAAGTGAAAAACAGAGTCAAATTCCAACCTTTTCTGTGTAGAAGCTGGCACATTCCTGGGACTCCTCACTCCGCCCATGCTTAACACGTTGTGGGATCAAGATGGAGGTATTGCTGGCTAGTCCCCATTCTAAAAGCAGGGATTATCCATGACCTGTCAGGACTCACAAAGAGCTTAAGACTCATCCAGCTGGTCCCCTCCTCAGACTTCTGCAGCTAGGCCTGGCTCTTACACATTTCTGACGCTCCACAAGCCCATTTCATGTCTGGGGCACCTCACCGACGTGCTCCGTCCTTGGTGTCCAGTGCAGGCACATGGGCTCCGGAATAGCCTGCAGGGCTGCAGCCGGATGTGTGCCATGGCCCCACGTGCTAGGAAGCCTGGCAAACAAATGTGCTCCCTGCTTGCAGCAGCCGCTCTGCCATCGTGTGCTGAGAAATGGTCCCAAGCACTAGAGAAGATCTTGGAGTTTTTTGGGTTTTTTTTCCTAAACACCTTGCATTTCAGGCCACTAAAAGGTTAACAGGGTGCTACTCCGGCAAAGCAGTCAAAGCAAGCTGCTTATATATTAGCAGTGTAAAACTAGGACTAACTAGATTCTAGTTTAAACTGCATTTTATCATGTTCTTTATCTTCCTAGCCCCATTCCTCCCTTCCTACCCTCATGTCCCTCTCTCCTTTTGCAAGCAGATAGTGAGCTGGCACTCCCACAAATACCACGGATGGCATGACCTTCTTTGCTGAAACCTGCTCATCTTTCCACGGCCATCCCAGGTCAGTCAGGCAGTTCTGGTCTGACTGCAAAAGGACCAGTCCTACGAGACCCTCCTGAAAACCCCAGCCACATGAGCAGATCTGCTTTGGCTCAGGGTTGTTGGTGCACCAAGTATCTTTGCAGGTTTGAAAGGGGAAAAAGGGTGGTTTGGCCTGTGGTAGGGCTGGCAGGGCCATTCCTCTTTATTTTTTCCCCTTTTGGCTTATAGCTGGCATTTTGTCAGAGCCTTCTGCTCACTAGCATTCCCATGGCACATGAACACGCTCAAAGGAAAAATCTCCTGTGAGAAGTCAGTGGGCTTCATTAGATTTTCGAAGTGGAGAGCTGTGATCCTCTTTGCCCCTCTCCATGGGCAGCTGGCCCTGCCAGACTCTGACTGCTTTTGTGAACATTTGATAAATCTCACTGTGGACTACATTTGCTCTTTCACCCAAGCAGTTATCACACACATTTCCCTAACACTTTAAAATTATGCCTGCCAAACATTTTCTGATGTAAAGTTAAAAGTCATCTATTACTGAAGTGATTTTTCAGCCCTTGTGGGCATGTTTTTCTTTCCTCTTTTTTTTTTTTTTTCTTTGCATAGTTCAGATAGTTTCAAGCTCTTTTAAACAGGCTGCCGAGGGTCAGTTTCTATGTATGTCCAATACCTATATATTTTAAGATTATTCTGTGCCCTAAAAATATATTGGTGATATTCTTCTGTTATACATCTCTTTTTAAAGTCCAAGTCAAGTGAGTGTAATGATGCTCTACCACGGGGGGCCACGAAGATCTTAGTATAAAGCCTTCCCCTCCCGTGCAGGTCTCAGCCTTGCACTTACCCCATGAGGGCTACTTTTCTCTTTGGCTGTGATGAGGCACAGCCAACTAGACCCAGAGCACAGCCCAAAAGCCCCGTACGGCCATGCTGAAGTCAACGATGCCCTTTCTGGAGTGGTGGGAGTTTATTTCCCCCTAAATGCCTCTTTTCTGCCCCAGGTTCCAGAGCTGTGAGTGGTTTTCTTTTTATTTTTTTAAGCTGATTAAGGCAGTTTGTCCTACCATACGGGAGAGATGGTTAAACAAAACCTATATGCCTGTTAGTTTTAAACCAGGATTTTTTCTTATTCTTTTCCCAGTGTCTTGTTTAGCAAACATCACTAAATTCACTTGTGGTGTTAAAAAAAAAAAAGAGAGAGAGAAAAAAAGAAAAAGCAACCGCTCCCTTCCTGGAGACTGTCAGCCCGATAACACATCCAGCTCTTTCCCAAACCCTGCTGCTGCCCTTGAACTTACTGAAGCATGCTTCAGCATCAAATGGACCGACCAATTTGAATATGTCATTTCCCCTCCAAGTGCCTTGGCAAGACTCTTGTTTCAGACTGCATTTACTGTTTGTGCGTGTCACAACTGCATTTCATGCAGCATCTAGAAGTGTAGGGCTTGGGGTCTGGGCCAGTGTTAAATAAGGAAGCAAATGCAAATACCCACCTCCCCCAGTTAAACGCAAAAAAAACCCTTGAAACATCATACAAAGCCTTCTGGGGAGGAGAGGGAAACCCAAGAACTAGCTAACGCCTAAACCGTTCTGCAATTATAAGATAATCCTTTCAATTTGGGGGATTTGGAGGGAGGAGAGGGTAAGGATGGAGGAGGAAACTAGTGCGAAGTGAAGACATTGCAGCCCTCAGCCTCAGCATGGAACTACTTAAGCATACCATAATTGCATCACAGAAGGTATGCATACCCTGAAACCAAAAAGGAAGCAGGAAGGCAAGAAAAAACAAACACTGTATGATGAACCAAACAGGTAACCTTCAGGAGCAGGAAATCTAGCCCTGGCTCTGCCGAAAGAAAGGAACGTAAACTGGCAAGGGAAAAGAATGAAAGATGGGAATCAGGAGGATGGAGGGGAAATTTCAAAAGCAAACAGACCAACGCCTACAAACAAAGGCAAAATAAAAATGTGTGAGAGAGGATCGGTGGGTCTGAGAATTAAAAGGACAATTGAAAATGACAGGGCTATTACAGACTAAATTATATCGTCCCATCATTTTTTACTGGTTGGAAATATACTCCCTACCTACATTTTTTGTTTAATTACTGAAGAGGGAGTCCTGTCAAATATTGAGGTATCAGAAGAGAAACTGCAGGATTGACATGCTAAAGCCTCTTAGAGCAGATGGCATTAATCAAGGCTGATAGTTGTTAACAGAATCGTGCAACTTCCTCTTAAAATAGACTATTCTGCTGTACCAAATAAATGGAACATGGTACATATTTTACTTTAAAATCAAGGTCATCTTCACAGCCAAATGAGAAAAAAAGGAAGAAAGGTTGAAATATAAATTAGTGAGTTATGAAACCTGAGTATGAGCTTAATGGTGTCTATATTAAAGCAGCTTGTTTAGTAATGGAAAAACGTATCTTTTTGGCTTCTTGAAAAAACATCCTGAAGTACCTCAACAAATCCATGCATTATGCAGAAGCATTTAATGTTCATTTTAGAGGAAATTTCATAAAGTCTTTGATTACTTTTCTCATAAGATGTTCTGAAGAAAATCAAGTAGTCGTGAGGTGAACTACAAAATTTTGTCCTATGGGCCTTTTTTTTTTTTTTTCTCTCGCAGTAAGTAAAGTCGAAATGAAGAGTTAGGATAGCAGGGTTAGCAAGAATAGTGGTAGAATAGCCACAAACAGATAGACCCTGGTAGTTTTCTGCAGGCAGTCCCGGGTTATGAAAACCCTGTGATTTCCTGAGTGGCGTGAGAGGAGAGCGGAGGTGGAAGGGGAGTCCTTGGCACTGGGTGGTTGATGGCAGAGCAGCCAGGGCCCCCTCAGCCCTGCAGCAGACCTAGAAGGGACCCAAAAAGGACAGAGGACTTGGACAGCTGCACAAACAGGACAAGTGTTCCCCCTGGCTCTGTGAGAACTCTTTTTTTTATTATTATTATTTATTTACCAGATTTTTGCTTAGTTGCTATTTTATTTATTAATTGTGTGATGGTGGAGGACTATGCCAGTGTGTTAGACATTTAATCAATTCCTAGTAAACACCATGAGATGAATTGTAGGGCACGAGATCTTTATAAAAAAAAGGAAAGCTTGGACTTATGCTTTAAAGCCAAAATTTAGCATGTGAAAGTACAAGCCACTCCCATGTCATTTTTGTTGTTGTTTGCAATGCAAAACCAAAGCCTAGTGAAAAATTACTAAACTTTGTAATATAAAGGTTCCCCCCACTGTTCTTGACCATTTTATTCCTGCTTACCCCTGCAGTGGTCATGTTCTGCTGCAAAATTACTAGTGCAAAATGTTCGTTTCATTATGTGGTTATTAGAAATTTTACCAGTTCTGGGGTGGTCAAGAAAGAAATTGGCTTGAACTAGGAGAAGTTCTAGTTTATGGAAAATTAATAGGACATGATTAGAGCACCAAGTAATCTCCTTTCATCTTATGGCAAATGTGATATTTGCAGGATGTGAGGATTACAAGTGGTTTGTGAATAACTAGAGTTCAAAATACTCATATTTGTAGTTTTGTGGTTGCTAGCATTTCAATGTCCAAAATTCACCAGAGAAAATTACAGAGAGGGAGATCATTTAGAGGAGAAACTAAAATTTTCTTATGACAGAAAACACAGTGGAGAAATGGAAAATGAGTTTTGTTCTTGCTGCCATAGTCTATTTTATAGGACATGACATTTGAAAAATCTGCCTTTGACTTGTGGTTTTGTCTAACAGGACTGATAATGTTAGATGCTAAATCTCTAACTTGTGAGAGGGCCAAGATGCCAGGCTTTACAGGCTCTGCCAGCAAATAGGAAGCATGCAATGTGTGATGAACTTCTCACAAACTACTTTACAGGGATTCCAGGGTAATGTCTATTTTTATGCATATGCAAGAGGGTGAGGAAGGAAAGAGAACAGTCAGAGCATTGGTTTTCCTTTTGATCACAGGAAAAGATCCTGTTATCTCCATAAGTGACTGCACATCTTTAAAGATATTTGGAGCATTAATGAATTTTAGCATTCATGTTGCAATGTGGGAGCTGCTCAGAGCATCCCTCGCTCTTGTATTCGTGCTGATGGAGTGACCTGACCCTCACAGGGTTAGACACACCACACGAAACCTGCTGTGTTTAGCTGCGCACAGGGAGTTCCCCTGTTTCCCTGCTTGTCTACTGCATTTGCAAGTAAGTGGTCTGCTAAAGGTGTCAATAACTGCTATCAATTGCATCTTAGATCTGTAAGTTCGTTACGAGTTAAAACTGATCACTAGATAGAAAGAGCAACTGTGTCCCTGTGGACTGCAAAAACAGAGCAGCAGGAATTGCCATTCCAAGGCAAAGAGCTGAATATTGGGGTCTGTCCAAAAGCAAACCTAGTGCCGGTGGAGCCTTTCCTCACCACCAGTGGAGGATGAAGGGATGGTTTGGTGCACCATGTGTTTATGACAGGGTACAGGTAGACAGTTAAAGAGAGAAGCGTTTTTATGTGCTACGTTGAGCAAAAAGAAGAGAAACAGATTCCCAAAGGCCGCAGAGAGGCAGTCCTGGAGAGTATGTTTCCGCTGTGCTCAGGAGCACACACCTCCTTTACCATGAGCAGATGACACCAAACATAGTTCGTGCTCAAAGTGGCAAGGCTCAGTTGCAAACCCCAGTATTCAGACCTCTTTGCAAGTCTTGAAGGACAGAGGACCCTGCCATTCACATCTTCTCTCTGAGCCACAGCAGTTTATCTGGATCCCATTGCTTTCAAACTACTTTGTTTTTTTAAATGGAATAAGCATAAAGCACCACCATAACGAAAACAGCCATCTCATTCTTACCTGCATGTTTCAAAGCCTTTAACAAAGAAGGTGTTTAACTGTGGATGCATTTTACAAAGAGGGAAACTGCTGCATAGAAGAGGAAATCGCCCATCTGGATTTGCCCCAGAGCATTTGGCTAAGTCAGGGAAGGCTTCCTAAAAGAACATGAAACTAAGGAGAAATGGGAATGAAGTCTCTGCATTTCAGTCATGAGAGGCACCCACTGCCATATACACCATTTTTTTTAGTGTATTAAGACACATTTCAAAAAAAAAGACAAGTGTTCTGAGCTGGCTCTGCAGTTCCTTTACAGGATGAAAACAAACACTTAAACAAGGCTCTCCTGCCAACCCCTCCCAACACCTACTCGCTTAGATGGATGAGTGCCACGACCAGATGTCAAAATGATACAGAATTTGACATTGCACAAGAAACTGTAGCATGTTACAGAAAACTGCTCCCACGATAGCATTATTTAAATGCCAGATTGCACTGATCCATTTTTGAAGTGATGTGCATGAGATTCAGGACCCACAGAATCCAGACAGCAAACCTGCTGAAGTTTTTCCATGTCTTTTAAAGGTCTTGCCTAAATTTCCTCTGTCCTCCAAGAATGGGAAGACCTTCTGAAAATGAATGCAGAAATGTCTGACTGCAGTCCAAGAGGGATGGGATGACTGACTCCTGGCCCTCAGAATAGCTTTAATTATACCTGCTTTTGTAATGCACAACAAATAGGGTAACCCAAGGAGCTCCTTACCTCTCTTAGACACTGCCTCTGTAGGATAGGTGATGTAGGACAGGCTACGAGAGATCGTCCTTCCCTGGAATATGATGGAGCAGCAGATGTAGAATGAAGCAACATCGAGAAGTTATAAAGCTCTGACCATTGCCTAGGTGGCAGTTTTATCCAAATAGTGTATAAGATGTTGTAATGATTGACTGCTTTAAGTGTGAACCAGGGTACACCTCTGAGCAAGTCCAAAGGTCTTGCAGACTGGATAGATTGCCAGAACTGCTGGACTTCCCAAAGAAATTGGTCACTATTCATGTCTGTAGTGGGGGATGATAACTTGAGCCAGGTTGAGCTCCCCGGGAGCTCTGAAGAATGCAGAGCTGGTAGAGCAGAGCTCAGATGAAAGAGGAGCTTCTGCAAGCTTGGCCTGGTTTCATCCAAAGCAACAGCCTTTGAAAACCAAAACTTGTACAGTGGGATTAGTACAATTTTCTAAGAGTCCTGCAACAGCCCCAGCTGTCCAGGCAAGAAATGTGGGTAGAAGGCAGTGTCTGCCATTAAAAAAAAAAAAAAAAAAAAAAA
>VZSV01000016.1:9198366-9213096 GCA_013398735.1 Nothocercus julius
AAAAAAAAAAAAAAAAGGATGTGATTATGTCATTAAGTGCAAAGAAAATGTGGCAGTTGGAGAAGCAGCATAGCAGTGCTGCCTTTAATCTGGCTGGCAGGAGGCAGGAGGATTGGTTTTACTATAGATACATCAGCATGGAAGATGCCAGTGTTGGGTGACTTGCATTAATGTTGCACCCTTGGTTGCAGGGCAACCCACAAACTCAGCGACGTGAAAGAGTCAGGATCTAACCCGAGATCCAAGCTGTTCCTGCTGCTTTAGGATGTTCTCTTTGCTTGCAGCATGTGTGAGGGACCACACAAGGCAGGCATGATCTGACACATCAAGGCACTGTATGTAAAATAATGGCTGGTTCTTGGCAGCAAATCAGGAATCAAGCAAATTTTTAGTATTCTGTAAGAGTTTGGGTTTTTTTTGCCAGTATGTGTTTTTCAAGAAATAGCAATTCTTTCAAAAGTCTTCCAGTGTACGTGCATATCCCTGTGATTTATAGAAACCTTGGTTTTGTGTCCATAAAGCACAGGACTTAATCTGTGTTAATGATTGACTGACTCCAGAAACAATAGCATGTGAATGCAAATTCTTGTGGATATTGGACCTCGTTACTCCGTGTTCCCGTTGTAGCAGTGACCTCACTATTTTGGCTTGTAACAGTGTTCTCGCCCTGCCTAAGACTGTGGAAACAGAGATACCCATTTTTTTTAAACAGGAATATGATTGCTGTGCGCTTTAGTAGAGTTCTTTCACATACTTGTGTAATGCAAATATTGGTAACATATCTCTCTTTTTGCAAGACAGAAGTATCAATAACATAAAAGTAAACAAGTGATACCCATCTGTGGCTGCACAGCATTAGACTGGTGGTCATGTTCTCTTCAGAAAGGTGTCTGGTGTAGGTCATCTTCACAGTGGAGCAACTGTGATTACTGTTATCCCTTTAGCAGTAAAATTGTTGCTCAAAATAAATTTAAAACTCCCCCATGGATCAGTCACATTAGTAAAACTTTCAAGGATAGACAGGCCTGAAATGGTACAGGAAACTTAATAGCAGTGAAGGGAAGGGAGATACGCTGGAGGTGTGTGGTTGGTTATTTTGTAGCAGCTGCATTAGCAGGTAATGAAGGTTGTGGTGATAAGGGGCAGAGAGGAAAAGTATACTCCAAAAATAAGCTGAGGAAAAGGAAAAACAGGAGAAGAGTGAGGCAGAGAAAAACAAATCAAGGGAGTAACTTGACAGCCAAGGTAGGCGAGAAGTGTGTGTCTCTAGACTGCCCAGAGTTCATGGTAGGCTCCAAGGAAGGGTGTAAATCACAGTCTGACGTGCCTTCCATCCACATGTGCTCCATCCTAAAGTCTGTCCCTGGAGTCAGCTCTGCCCCAATCAGTCCTGCCGCCTTTCAGGAGCTCTGGTAGGTGGCAATGGCAAGGACCATCTGAGCCCATGGTTTCTGTGGCCGTGAAGACGAATTTCACTTCATTTAAACATTTATCTTTTTTTTTTTTTTTTTTTTTTTTTTTTTTTTTTTTTACAATCCTAAGGATGACTGCTCAAATGTTCTTAATTGTATGTGTGCTTGCCTGATGGAAAGCGTGCAAGGGCATTTGGGGACTGTGGCTTTGGTACATGGCAAACGGCAATTAAGAGAACAGAATCTGCCTCTGGCAAGTTAACCTAGCACAGAATTCGAGTCTCTTTTTTTTTTTCCATCAAATTTGTTTTGAAGTGACTTTATTTGCTGAAATGACAGAAATTGCAGTTAGAAATGCAATAGAAATGCAAAATGTTTGTGGGGATGGAGTCCTCTTTTCCTAACTCATATGCTCATTGTTCAGTCCTTCTTTCCCTCGTCTGTGTGCCTAGGTATTGGCCTGCTTCCTGTAGAGAGTATTGCTTCTGATGCCTGACTCATTTTGGCAACAGAAACATTAATGCCAGGCCCAGGAGCAGTACTTAAAAACCTGCTATTCTCTCTCCTTCAAGCTCAAAGCTAACCCAGTTTGCTGCAAATGAAAGAAATGCAATCATTTGGCACCTAGTCCATGGAACAGTTTTGGAACGCGGGACCTTTCGCCTCGGCTTTTCTGGGAGCCTCTTTCTGTTTGCCTAGGCTATCATAAGGACCACTAACTCCGGGGTGTGGTGTTTCATGCTCCGAGAGGAAATGGCTGGTTTATTGCATTCTTTCTGGGGCTGCCAAGCTTCTTCCCTCACCTCACCTCCCACTCTATCTCTCAGTGCCTCATATCCAGGAATGAAGAGATTCTCAGATTTCAGAGGGGGGAGAAACATTTCTAGCCATTGCATTTAGAGTGGAGGGTACATGGGGCACTGGGAGAAGAAGGGACATCAGAATAAGACATGAGAACAACACAGATACAACCTGAAACTCCAAACCAGAAATTCAATAAATTCCCACAAATATACTGTTAAAGAAAAAAAAAAAAAAAAAAAAAAAAAAAAAAAAGGTTTTTACTTTCTTTGTGTGGTGTTTGGGAACATCCTGTAGTTATGAATTCTTGAGCTAGGCGAGCGTTGGGCACGTGTCTGAAAGCGCGGTAGTTCACCTACATGTGGCTACGGAGATGGGGACTGTGGATACACGGATAAACAGATCCTGCCATTTGCTAGGATGAGGAAGTGAAACTTTTTGGGGCAGCAAGTAAGGTTATATGAAAGTGGCAGAACGTGGAGAAGGACAGGGAGGCCATCAAGTCTTTCTCCCAAATAACAGCAGCACCTGTTGCTGCTTCTGTGATCCCATAGGAATGACAGAAACCCACAAAAGAGGGGGAAGTTCCACTCTAGGCTGCAATTACAGCTCAGGGAAGAAGCGTTTTTTCTCTTCTCCCACTTTGGAGCTGCCAGGCATGCAGTGTTTTCCAGGGAATTGCAAAAGAAGAGAGGGAGCAGGAGGAGGAGATAGTAAAAGAAATGTTCAGGGTAGTTTTGCACATCAGCTCAGAGTATTTTCTGTCTTTCATCTTCTCACTCTCTACCTAATGGAAATCTAAGAAATGGTTCAGGCAGCTGGGTGAGTATCTCTGCTCATGCCTGAAGGAAGAATTGGTTGGTGAAGGAGAGGGGTTGGCATGAAGAATGAGGTGATTTGGAGAAAGCTGAGGACTTGAGGGGAGGAAGCCTTTTCTGAGCCGTGGCTGATGTGCACCATTGCTGTTATCTCAGTACAATGCACAGGGAGGAGGGGAAGACTTGGGAGTTTCCTGCTGAAATACAGAGGCAGCAAGAAAAGTGCAATGCCCAGGACATTTTTCAGCCATTCTCACTAGTGCAAGACCTGACTGTCGAGAGCAGCATCGAAAGAGAAAAAGCAGAAGGACACTAGATAAATTTCTCCATGGTTGCTTTTGAATTGCAGTGAATAATCAGAAATTAGTAGGCTTTGCACCGCTTTGCAATAAAGGAAAATGCAAGAAGCTACAAGCATGCCTCAAAAACAGACCTCCTTTTCACTTTAGCCAGCTTGAGGGCACAATGACCCTGGATAGCACAGGGATGACTGTGTGACTATGCAGGATGCTCTCATGGAATAAGTGGTGGTGGAGGTGAGTGACACAATGCACTTCACTCATGTGAAAGAAATAGTAATAGGTTTTACTGATATGGACAATGGCTTAACAAGATTTTATGGCAAGGTCACTCATTATTTACTGCATGGGGTACACAGAATTACCAAGATATACACAGAATTACCAAGGAGACCCTCCCATTGAGTCATGGGGTTCAGATTGGACCCCCTTGCTTTCCAAACTCCTCCTGAGAGGAGCCTGGGTGCAGCTGGATCCAATCCTAGTCCTAGACCTGGTCAACGGTTTATGAGTAAAGAATTTTGTGCACAGTTACGTCAGTAAAGTTTACAAGTTCAGGAAGAGAGCGCGCTATAGTCACTTACCATGGATCTGTTGCGGCAAGGATCTCTTAACCCCGAGGAGTGTCCTTGAGAGGCGTCCCTGCTCAAGGGGACATCCTGGCGCGCAGCCCCTGCCATGCAAGGAGAGCTCAGTGGGCTGGTGTATGCACAATTAGCCCTTATCTCCCCGCGAGAATGCAGCCATCGGGACGGTTATTGATGGTTATTGTCTGAACAGGGGGTGGGAGGTGGAAGAGATAAGGGAGGCAACCACCAGGATCAGATAATGTCTCTGGTGGTTAACACCTGAATGGGGCCACTTGTGCAAAGTCGAGCTGAGCTGGGGAAGGAGCACACGTGTCACAGATGTGTGCCACTGTCTGGGGCTCTTATCATCCTGCTTCTGCACTCACGGCACCTTCACCTGGGCTTTGCGATGGCACTGGGATTTTGAGCTGAGACAGGGTTGCCAGAGGCTTTAGCAGCACTGACTTGAGGCTTTAGCAAAGTAGAAGTTGCCAAGGAAAATTATTATTATTATTATTATTATTATTATTATTATTATTATTATTATTATTATTATTATTATTATTTTCTGTTTCGAATATGCTCTGGCCCTGAGCCCTGTCCCTCTGTGCCCGATCACTGGGGCAGGGAAATTCAGATTTAGATGTGCTACTGAAGAGCCTTTACCTGCTCCAGTATAGTGCTCCCAACTATGTATGCTTGTGTCCTATCCAAGCATTATCCATGCAGCAATGGTTTGAAAGGAGAAAGACAGAATGCTAACTGAAAAAAGTAGCCATCTGTTTGGGTCTGATTATTATTATTATATTCAAGAGGAATGCCCATGATTAAACTGTACCTCCCTACTCTATTCCTAAAGCCTTTCCAAGCCATCATGCAGCAGACTGGTTGCCACAAATCCGGGATGAGCTCCTCTTGATATACACCTATATATATATAGGTTTACAAACACATGGTGGGATGTTTTTAGAGTTTCTCCTGTCTGCTAGAAAATCTTCAGGAAACGGAGCTCTCTATTAACAGGAGAACAGTAAGATCTTGCAGGTATCATTACAGCAGAGCAGCAGTCCTGGCATCTTTGTCATTTGCTGAGAATGTCCTTAAAGGAGATAATAGCAAGCTGAGTATGGGCTGCTCACATGCAGCAAGAGGGCCTCCTACTTCACCCAGGAGGAAACAAAGCCAAATATGCGATGCAGTTTATTCTACCGGAAAGTCTTTAGCTCTTGTGCCCAGATTACTAGCATTTCCCCCCAAGGTGTAAACATTTTGCAGTGAAAACAAACAGCATGGCGTGGATCACCAGAAGCTCCCAGAAGCTGCAAACAGCTGAGACTCAGTTCTCCTTTCCCCAGTCCATTTGTTAAGCAACATTCGCTTGACAGATATGCTGCATCCAATGCAGGAGATGAGGTTACTCTTTGTGGTAGGCTACAGAAGAACAGGTGGAACCGCATGACCTTAGGTTCAGGTTTTTTTTTTTTCTTGCTTTCGGACTGCTACTTAAACTACTGGTTTGCAGTAACTGTCAATTTTCACATGGCAAATGTATCCTCTGCATTATCTGTCAGACTGTCTTCAAACTGATTATGCCCACACAATTCAATTACTGACCATGCTGCATAATGTTCTGTTGAACATTGTGAGATTTTAGATACCCTTGGAAAAAAAAAAAATCTCTTCCAGTATGCCTGGGAAAAAGAAGCAGGACATTCTTCCATTAAAATTTCCCCAAATAGAGAAAAAGTATCAATTCTGGCTTTTTTTTTTTTTTTTTTTTTAATTCACAACTGCACCCAGCTATATTTAAAGCATCATTCAGCCTAAAAGGCTGGACTGCAGTTTAGAAAGTGTGTGCAGAACCAGAATTCAACCAAATGTCTCTTTGCTGAGCTGGCTAGCAGGATAGTGATGGGAAGTAATAGCATTTCTCCTTGGAGGAGGGAGACCTTCATGAAAGCTTAGACGAAGACGTGGCAGCCTTCTGTCACCTCATATACAAGTGCATTTAGTAGGGGGGGTAGTTGAAACAACTACTTGAGGCAGTCAGGATTTTTCTAGCTTATTTGGGAAAGGCTCTCTCTACTTGGCCCTACTTAGCCCACGCAGTAGCGGCCAAACAGGAATTCAGAAGTCAAAATATTGTCTGCCATCACTGGGGATCTAACAGGCTTATTAGAAGTGATGGATTAACAAATTCAACCTGGAGCTCCCTTAAAATAAAAAGTGCCTGTTCCTAAAACATTACAAGTTAATCCGCATACTTTGATCCCTTTCACTTTGGAAGCAAAGTACTGGTAATTCTGTTCCTATGCTTTGCTTATGGCTAAGATTAAACATCAATACTAAGATTAAACATTAGCAATTTCCGATGATATAGAACTAATTTAGAGAATATTAATAAACTTTTTAGTATAAACCAAGCCCAATATAGCTTGCTGAATAAAAGATAAAAGCCCTAAAATTTGGAAATTCCAGTGACAATAGAAAGAGAGATCAAACTTATGAAATGCTATATCTAGAGCTGGGCGGGATAATTATATCATAATTGCAGAAAGTTTTGTGAAACAGAGGAATTTCTTGCACTCTGAAGAGCATTCTGAAAGCGACTTCTAGCTATTTTTAGCAACAAAAACTGAGTTACAGAACACATAAGGGGTGTGTGTGCCTTTGCTCTTTTATGGATGTGTCTAAAAAGCTGAAGGTCGGGTTTGCAGAAGACTCTGGTCCCACCAACGCTAATTTTATTATCTACAGAAGTATCCACATTTGCAAATGGCTAAGCACTGAGGAGCTCCCAGGGAAACAAAATCTCAGAGGAATATGGATCTGAGTTTCGCAACACTCAAGGTGGTTCTGTAGGATACTTTGACTCTTCTTAACGTGTTGCTGAAAAGGAAGCAAAAAATGATTTGCGTAGGATCTTACAGGCATTTTTTTTTATAAAGAAGTCTTGAGAAGAGAAAGAGGTCAGCAGTAGAGAGACTTGTCCAGAAGCGGAGTGAAATTAACAGCTCAATTCACATGGGCAGTTGATCTGGGGAATCACAGGGTTGCCAACCACTAATCTTCTGAATAATAAGTTTAGCTTAAAAATCTCAGGAATGTTTCTTTCCCTAAACTGTTGTTCTGTGGTTCTGCATCTTCTTTCTGAGTTTTTACAGAGCAGCCATTCAAAGTTTCAAACTTTTCTATCAACCACCAATTTCCGACTCCTCCTTTCCAGCGTATGGAGGTGGAAACTCCAAAAGCATTTAAGCATCATGAGACTGTGAGACTTGGCAACATCATTATCAAGATGTTACTGTTTAGACCAAATTCATCTCAGTGACCTCGCAATAAAGGCCCTATTATCTCTCACTAGCCCTTCAGACTACCCATTCCCCAAGAAACTTTCCAGTTGGAATAGGATGCCAGGGTTGTTTGGAAAGAGCTAAATTGTTCACAGCTGCCTGGGAATTAACAAGCTTCCTTTGCTATAACGTGGAACGCAGCATATTTCTAAGCCAGGTGGAGGATACCGTGTGAGGTTCTTATAGGACCTAGAGTTGGCAAAAAGACCAACATTTTCAAGTCTGCACATATCTGAGTTACCAAGCCTCGATAATAATTTTCTGGCAGATTAGTCCTACCCTACAGCAGGTTTCTACCATCACTAAAGCCAGAATGAAAGCAATGGGTCCGGATTTCACACTCCGTATCCTTTTACACTGAAGCTTTGATTCTTAAAACTGTGGGTTTTTCATTTGACTTTTATTTTTCTGAGGAGTGGGTTCCTTGACACCAATGTGCAAGAACAAGCCCGACAATACATAAGTCAATGGCAGAGAAAACTGTAGGGACACTTCTGTAATAGGCTAAGTGACACACTCATAACTTGGAGTGAATTAGTCAGAATAACTTGATAAACTTTTGCCAAGCTTGTTAATGGAGAGACTGTGCCCTGCAAATTGCAAATTTTGTCCAAAGCAGAAGAGCTTACAATATTTTCTTGCTTACTTTAGGGATGCTTGTTGATCCTAAGAAACAGGGTCTCTAATACCTTCTCATAATTAAATAATTAATGTGCAAAATAACAGCTTTGAGGGCTTTTAAAATTATTTGTGTTTATATGATGACACCTTTTTGTGAAAAGAAACTGAATTTTAGCCATGATCTTCATATAAAGAAACTTTAGATCAACGTATCTTGTGTTTTCATTCATAGAAAAAAAATTGGGTATTCAAATCATAAAACAAGGTGCAACACAGGGATGGCACAGAAGCATTCTGAACAGGTGTAGGACTCATTTTTTATAATACCAAATTCTAACAAAATACTGATGCTCACCAGCTGTTTAAAAAAAAAAAAAAAAAAAAAAGTTATTTTTCATCAGTTTCAGTCTTATCCAATATTGGAAAAAATGAGACAGGTGTTCTCAGTGTGTCCTGTCTTTTTCACTAAATCTTGTAAGGTTTCTTGATCTAAAAAAGAACCATTTCAGCTTTTCTGCTTTACCATTCTTTCTGCGCTGTAACTTAAAGTGCGATGCAGTTTGCACCTTCATATCTCTTCTACTTCATGGCTAGAGTGTTCAAACCTCAAATGTAAATCTGCACACTATTGTGAAGATTTTACCTGTTTTTATCGGACATTGCGTGCACTGATAACATGTATTTTTTGAAAGCATTTTTGCATAAAGGACCAGTGAAATCAAAATCAACATGTGGTTCTGCTTATCTATTAATATGCTGCCACATATTCTACAATTCTTTTTTTCTTGATATGAAAAAAAATCTATCATAGACTACTTATAAAGGATATGATGGATAAACATGCTATACTTTTTTATAATATATTTTTTTAAATAATACCCCTGTATTATTCCTCTGTATGATATATTGTTTTGTTCCCTGCTACTCAAATGCTAAGTTTTGTGTGTTAATGGATGTGTGATGCAAACCTTACCCATAGAGTTCCTGTGTGTTTAGCTCTCATAGGATAACTAGGGGTATTTAAGCATCTTGCACCAGTTGGGAAGGATCATGGCATTCTGTCGCAAGACTAGGTAATGGTTTAAAAAAAAAGAGGTACAAAATTTGCCCGGGCCAGATTTGTCAACATTCTACCAAATAAAGGGGGGAAGGGGAAGGGAGGGAGGTGCTAAAATTAAGCAGTTGTGTTTAATTTTAGGTCACTGTTTCAGCAAGAGAAAGGCAGGTCTGGGTGACAGTCCTGGGGGGTTTAGACACTTTTTAGCAGTATGGTAACGGTCTCCTTGTGCCTCATTTCAGCTCCTCCAGTTTTAAAGTTGCTTAAAGTGGGTTTGTGTCAACCCAGTTGAGACAACTCAATTGAGAAAAGAAAATCCAAGTAGACAGGCCATTGGTGCTGGGTTTTTTGCTGCATAAATACCTGAAAAGGAATTTCCAAATTCACTATGACACAGACATAATACTGGTGGAAAAGGGGAATAATCAGTTTATTTCAGTCACTAAGTCAAAACAAAAGTATATTGACAGGGAATTCATGGTATAAAGAGGCTTTAAAGGCTCTAGCCGGCAGCCAGAGGAAGAGCCCCGTATTCAGGCGAGGCTGAAGGGCAGCTGTTGCCCTGTCTCCCGAGGACTCCACGCTCTGGGAAAAGCCTGGCATGAATAAGTTTTGCGGGGTGGAAAGCTCCACGGCTGTCCCTGTGCTGGACCCGGTGCCGGGCTGCAATTAGGGCACGACAGAAACTTGGGTCCTGCAGCTCATTCAATAGCGATGGAAAAACAAGCAAGGCAAAATGAACCCACACAGTACAGAAACCATGTGGGAAGGGCATTTCCTCAGAGCCCCAAAAGTGACATTTCATATTTATTTCTTAAATTGCAGGGGTTCATTTCTTCTCTTCCCCCTCCTCTCCTTTTTTTATGGAACATTTTAAGTCTCATCAGACTCCCTGTTGTCATCTAACCTTGCACTCCTTGTCACGTTTATATATTTCATCCAACCCATCTTGACTTCCAAGCTGAACGTTCAAAATACAATTTTTATTGGAGGATTTTGAATGGAAAACAGAATTGTAAGAACTGCATATCCCATACGGTACTAATTTACATTAAGTACTTGCATTAAAAAAAATGTAAAAAAATGAAACCTACACAAACCTATAACACCTATAAATAAGGTTCTGTGGTTTCACTGGTTTCACCTCTTTCAAGGTTTATTTTCTAAGTTACTGACTTGGTCCTTCTAACCCTCGTACTTCCCCCATCCACCACTATGTGAAATTTAGGGCCCCAGCTAAGAAGGACTAAGAACTAGCTTAAATTATCAGCCTGGATGGAAACAACTACTGCCCTCCATGGAGGATAAATGTGATGTCACGAGAGCACATTGCTTTGTGTCACTCATAGCTCATACCAACTGCTGTACATCTGCTAGAACCACCATGCCGCTATTGCTGTATATTACAGACCAACTAATTTGTTTCAAGTGCTGTCATCACTGCAGAAGCAAAGGCAAACATAAACCGAAACGCTGATAAATAAAACATTAAAAGATAATATATCTTCCGGCAACCTCCAGCCCATTTTAAAAGACCGCTAAAGCCTTTATGCGAGGCAACACGATTTACTATCTTACTTTGCAAACTATTTGAGAATATATCTGTTCTATATTTTTGGAAGCAAAAAAAGCTCCAGCTGCTGGACACCAAGAATAACAGTGATTCATAAAGTCTTAACTTTTAATTTGCTGAGCACTAAACTTTGTCACTTTGTGCTTTGTTATGAAACTGATGACACAGATTTTTTTTGATTTGTTTTGAAAAAGGAGCAATCAGGAAATAAATCTTGTTCACAACAATTAAACATGGCTTTTGTTAAAAAAAAAAAAAAAAAAAGTCAAGTGAATGATGACAAATACCTGTGGGAAAAAATACCAGCGTGCTTCTGAAGTGGCCACGTGGAGCTTTGCAAGGGGGCTGGTTTGATGCTGCCTTCACATTTCACAATGTGTCAGTGGTAGCTGGTACTGTGATATGCATAACTACAGCTAACATTTCATAATATGACAGTCTAATAGGTGAAATAGCTTTTGTATTTTAAAATTCATTATGAGCAGCTGTGATTTAGCACTGATGGATACATCGTTACTTTCCTAAATCAACCCCTCTTTGGATGAGTTATATAGTTGTTTGATTGCCAGAGAGACAGGAGACACTGATCTGAAAAATAAATAAAGATTTAAAATCTCTCACACGTTTTATGTCATCATCAGCTGTCCCTAATATTAAGAAGTAATGAAACTATTAAAAATATCATTTCAGAAGTGAAAGAGTGAAATAAAAAATGGTATTAGCATTTTTAAGTGAAAGTCCTGAAATGCTAAAAAAAAATCTTGTCTCCAAACTGAAATTTTCTCTGTAGGAAGGGGATTTCTAGGATATGCTTTTTCCACAAGTCAATTTTCCAAGGGTTCCAAGCTTTATTTGCCTTCTAGTTCTGTAGAGTCCATTTGGATTTCCCATATCAATTTCCACATAGCCTGTCTTACATGGGAATTATCTTGCATTTAGAAAATCTATTAACACATTTTAAGAACATGTTTAATGCATTAAAGCTAATAGTGAAAGTATAGATAATGAAAAGTTGTTCTCTTAAAAGCATGGCAGGTGGTCATCTTTAGGGCTAAGCAACCTGCATGTTTTAAACAGTATTTTTTAAAATCTGTTCCAGATCTCTGTACTAAATGCCAGTGATGAAACGGGTCCAGTGGATTTGCTGTTCCTCTTGTCTTTTTCTCGATTTCTAGCTTTCTGGATATTCCATTTTAGTTCCTAGAGAAGCTTTGTGGCAAAATACCTACCAAAACCATACAACCGGGAAGGCTGAAGTGTGTGGGAGTCAAAAGGCCACTTGCAGAGGCTATGGGAGAAGTAGCGTGTGCTTAGTCTGAAGGTGAATGGGGCTGGCAGCTGATTTAATACAACAGTCTGATTGTCAAAGACTGTCCAGTTCTGCACCGGGTGGGAGCGGAGAGAGAATAGTGGCTCAAAAAAAAAAAAAAAGTGAGGAAAGTTTGATATTATTCAGTAGCACAGTTGCAAACCTTATCTTTGTTGTAAAGCCAAGGAAGGCGGGAGTTGTGTGGATTTGTTTTTGATTTTTTAACCTGTTGTGCTCTTTCCGTCTCCAAATGGAAAGCTAATCAGGGGACAGGGTGTCAGCCTGAGTGGGGCAGGTGCATCATTAATGCTTGGCAGGGGTTACATCTTTTTTACTGACAGTAGCAATAAAACATATTCCCCACATGTGGCTTATTTGCAAATCAGCCTCAGTCGCGTGGAGGAATGCTGTCCATGAGCTCCTTGCAGAGCTCTTTGCAGGATTCAAACTTTGAGCAGAGACGTGGAGGGTGGAGTGGATTTCAGCTGAACGCTGTTGCATCGGCTTCGGCCACACAACCCCGTGCTGCTCTCTGACAGCTCTGGAATGCACTTCAGTTACCTAGTCCAGCTTAACAGCGTGTACAATAGGCTTTACACTTCAGGAAGACGACTGACTGTGTTAAATCTTGTCTTGAGGAACCTAGGTAGACAGGTTAACATAAATGTAGTTACCGTAGCTATCTATATATTTATAGGTTCTGTAGGTATATGCATTTTATGGGTTTCTTCCCGACTATGGTCCCCCACAGCACATCAGACATGTCACTTGCTGCTCTCCGAATTTCGCCCCCAGCAGTTGAGGTGCTTTCAATTGATGTGTGTAATATGGATGCTCTATGTATATTTTTCCCCTCCAACCTCACTGCAAGTTCTTTATGTCCTTTATACTTACTATTAGTATACTTGGCTCCATATTCATCTCCGAGTCTGTCAACATAGTTCACCTCCTGTAATCAGGAAATGGTGATTAAATGAACATCCAAGAACAGAAGCTGTCAACCTGGTGTTCATCTTTTTCTAAAGTTAAAAAAAAAAAAAAAAATTCAATTACCTTTTGCACTCTAGGAAGCTCCTTTAAAAGAAGAAAAAAAAAGTGGCTTCATCTTCTCAATGATCTTAGCAAAGAAGGAGTCAATGAAGGTCAATGCCAATCATGTCATTCTAGCATTTATGGCAGTAATATGGGAAACAAAAATCTTCACTGAAAAGGTAGATGCTGCAAGCCTTGCTGTTCTTTGCGTCTTAGGTCATTTAGCTCCCTACAGGAACCTGTCTGGGCCATTTGGTTTTAACCCATCAGTCTTTCTGCTTTGTAGCTACCCATTTTGGCATCTGATCTATCTCATTGGAAGATTTTTGAGACTTTGGCTGTGAAATGTGTTGCAAATAGCATATGGGGGGAGTATTTATATCCTCGTTATATCCATGGGGAAAAAAAAAAAAAAAAACAAAACTCTAGAATACATATGCCATCAGCCTAATAATCCACTGCCAGACTACAAAGTGGGCATATTTTTTTATGAGCAAGCAGCAACTCTTGACTTCTGCACAGCTACTCCAGGTTTCCACCGCGTGACAGTGCTGTGTTACTTCCCAGTTACGCTCTGTGGGCAGCAGACCTCCTTCCCAGAGCACCCAGTTGCTTCCAGCTGGTCCCATTCCCTCTGCTATTTGCGGATCCCTTCTGCGCACCCCTCTGCGCACCTACAGAGCTCGGCGCCGCCAGCACCCCCAGAGCTAAGTGCGGCTTGGGCGATGCCCGACAGATGAGTAAGCACCGAGTGCGGCAGCCCAAGCCAGCCGCTCTCTAATTAGGGCTCTAATTCCAGGTGCAGCTTGCAGTTGTAATGAATATTTATTTCGACCTAGCGAATAAAAGAAATCGCCCGGAGTAGGGCTGGGGGGAGGGTCTCGGGCACGTGTAGGGCGGTGTCGCAGAGGGCTCGGCTGCCCCTTGGGGGGCGCTCTGGGGGCGGGCGGGCACGGCGAGCCCGCAACGCGGTAGCCGCTGCCGCGGGCTGAGGCGAGCGGCGCCCTTGCCTTGTCCCTCCTGCCCTTGCCGTTATTTCTGGGGAGCTGTCCCGTGGCGATGCCAGAGCCACGGGGAGTGCCCCAGCCCCGAGTCTCCGGCGGAGCCCCCAGTGTCCAGCTCCGCCGAAGCCGCGGCCGCCCCCCGACGTGCGAGGGCAGCGGGGCCGGGGCCACCCCGCGCGCAGCCGCCGCCTCTTGTGCGGGACAGGCGGCGCGGGGCGTTCTTTTTCTTTTTCCTCTTTATTTTTTTTTCCCCTGAAGCTGTGATATCGCAATGTTTTAGCATTATGAGGTGTCCCCCGCTCCCCTTTGCGGCAGTCCCCGCAGGTTCCCGGTGCTTTTCCTCCTCCCCCTCAGCTCGGGTGCCGGCGGAATCCCCGCATACGCGCTCGGAGCCGCTGCTCCGTTTAGCACCGCGGTTTCTTTTTGTTCAGCTTCTGCGGTGGATGGAGAGGGGAGAAAAGGGAAGGAGGAGCGAAAGTACACAGGGAGCCGACCCCAGAGCCGTGTTCCCACACGCCGAAAACGATGGCGCTTCCCTTCCTCCCCGCCTCGTGTAAGGACCGCGCCGGTGCGGGCTAAGCCCGGCGCCGCTTTCCGGGCGACCGCAGCCGCGGTGCCCTAGGGGGGAGGCCGCTTCCCAGGGGAGGGGGCGAGCGGGCAGCGGCCGCGCAAGTGCCGTGACCCGCGGCCGCCGCGGGGGCGCATCAGGCAGCGAGGGAGCCGCCAGAAACACGCGCGGCAGCGGCGGAGCCGTCGGGGCTGCAGCGGCGGAGCCGTCGGGGCGCCGCTCCGTGGGTTCCGCCGACCCGGTGGAGCCCTCGCTGCTACTGCGCCCGGTACCGGCGGCTTCGCCGGCGCATCCAGGCGGCGAGGGACGGGCCG
>VZSV01000016.1:9215575-9237848 GCA_013398735.1 Nothocercus julius
AGGAAAAAAAGAAAGAAGGAAAGAAAAAGTTGACATGTTCCATTGTCCCATCTCCCTGCTGCGCCCCTCTTTTCCTCCTTTTTCTCCCCCAGATCTGGATGCCTGTGGAGAGGAGCGCCTCGCTGCGCAGGCGCTGTGCAGGCGAGCCCGGTGCGAGCTGCACGCTTCCTCGCCCGGCCCCACCGCCCGCGAGCGGTGCCTGGGTGCCGCGGTGCTCTGCCCTCCGCGGCCCCGTAAGCAGCGCCATTCGGCGAGCGCCCGTAGCTGCCCCCCGCGCCCCCTTTTTCCAGGAGTTATGAGTTACGAAAGTCGGGCCAAAATGGTAGATAAGGGCGTCAGATATCATTAGTGCGCACCGTGCTCTTGATGTGCTAATGAACTATTTGAGTAACCTCAAATGCAGGAAACAGCCAGGAGAATACTCAATTACACACTAGTAATGAGGGTGTAATTTTAAACTTCAGAAGTTAACAAGAGGGTTAATATGGCAATTGCATTCATCGTGTATTTGTTTATTTAAAATAGCTCTGTTTCCTGGCAATGATCCTTTTTCCTTTTTTTTTTTTTTAATAAGGCAAATTGGCTTTACTTGCATTAGTTGCCATAGTGGCGAAATATACAATAACAGCACAATTAAACAGGTTTGGTGTAGTTTAGCTGTGGAACAAGACCAAGTTCATTAGATGTGTGGATTTTTTTGTGTTTTTTTTATTATTATTTTTTATTTAGGTAAAGCAGTCTTATAAAGAGCGCTGCGGAGATGTGTCTTGTAACATGTGTTATGGACCCCTTCTGCTGTGTGCCGGCACACCCTTGCGGTGCGCTGCCCGTCCCCTTCTAGAGCAGTTTCCTTTGGGGTTTTCGGTCGCCGCGGCTAACTTGCCGTACTCTGTTTCAATTGGAGTCTTGAAACGCTCTTGCACTTGGCGTTAAGTTTGGAAGTCGTTCCAGCTAAATCTATAAAACTTATGCACTTGCGTTGTGCCCCATAAAATACCACATTTCAGGCCGTAACTTTAATGCTGGCTGCCCGGCTCGATTACAAAACCCCACTGACATTCTTGTGTCTAGTAATAACAGCGATTTCAGCCGTGGGCCTCGAAGAGCGCTGTTCGGTGAACACAGGTATATGACATGCCTGAGCTGTTTCTGAAGTGGAAATACCAGTTCTGGACAAACTGACCCTTTCAAAGAGTTTGCCAGCTAATCACCCAGCCTGAAGGCTAATTGGGGATGGGGGGGAAAAGAAAGGGGAGGGGGCTCTCTGTGAATGAGCATCATGTGCATGAGCATCTCTGGTCTCTGAAAGTACCTCCTGCAACTTTTTTTTTTTTTTTTTCTCTAGGTGTGTGGGTGTTTATTTTTATTTATTTTTTTTCTTTTTTTGGACCACTTTAGTGCAGTACTGTAGCTTGATCTGCTGCTGTGCTTATCTGGTGTCTCCAAATGGCTTAGAGGCTCGATTTTGTGCAGATAGTGGTTTTGTTCTAGCTCCCTAGTTCAGCTATAAGCTAATGCTTTTTGCTGTGTTTAGTGCTAAACTCCCCTTTTGCCTGCTTTTAATGTCCTCAAAAGCTAATGTTGAAACTTCAAGATCTAGTCCAACTTTTAGGATAGTAAAGGCATTCCGAGCGAATCGGGCAGAATGGCTCTGAGAGAGTTAAGTGCAGTGCAATATGTGCATCTTTTACCTGTAGAAATGAGGTGTCTTGGTACTTTCAGTTGTCAGGCTGGGAAGCTTGTTCTCGAGCCTGGCCCAGAAATCTTTTTATCACTTCACACTTGCATTAAGCTTACCGAGGAGAATTACAGCTGTCGTACTGCATGTTGCTGAGCTTCCTACCCAAAGCCTTCGGAGCTGCACTTCTCATTAGTGGCTAGTTATTGGGAGAGAGAGAAATATCTCACATAGATGATAGGGGACACAGACACGGGCTGTTTTCTTAACTGTATCAAGAAAGAAAATGAGCAATCAGCAGTGTGGCTTTTTCAGTAATTATATGGAAACATTCATCTCCATTCGCCATTTAATCAGCTAAACAAGCTGCCTGGCCACTTTTGTAGCTAAATCTTGCCTTTGCTACAGAACGCATTAATTTAAATCTTTAGGAGAAGGACTTTTTTTTTTTTTTTTTTTATCACTCATTCTTCTTGTGTCAGTTTTAACTTATGCACCGCTTTTGGGATGTGACAAAATGAAAAAAATATTGGCTCTAGAGGAGATTACCTTGGGAGAATGTTAAACTTTTTCTCCCTAGCTACCTTTTTATAAGAGTTAGGCTACTCGAGGTCCAGGGCATTTCCTGGGGAAATTAATGACTGGCTGAGGTTAATGGCCCAAGGCATTGCTTCTAGCTATCAACTGTCCCAGCTGGTCATTAATCCCCAGGAAATGCCCTGGCCCTCAATCGTTATTGCTTAATTACAAACAAAGTCTTTCCAGGCCTTCTTGCTGAATACATCTCATCAAGCAATGTGACACTGAAGTCTGCTGTTGACAAATACTACCAATTTATTGAAAACATGAAGGTCCTGGTCTTATGTTTTCTTGGACATCATTGCAATTGCCATTGAAGGGGACAGATTCTGCTCCTCTTATGGGGCTGAATTAATGCCCTGGTGAATAAGTACTTAGCATGTTTACCCTATGTGTTTTTATATATATATATATATTTATAGCATTAATAATGTTAAACAAGATATGAGAAAGGTTAAAGGCGAAACTTTAACTGAACATATTGAATTTGCTCTGGCTGCAAACTTTAAGTGTAAGAATCTGTGCAAGACTTAATTTTATGGTTTTCTATCATGGTTACTCCCATCTTTTGTTTTAGCCCCGAGATATCTTTTAACACTTGCTTTTCAGGACCTACTCCAGACCTAGGGAAGGATACTTTAAGTGTTCGTCCTGATTCAACTATTGCTTTAGGTTGCAGAATTATACAGTGTATTTTAAACATACTGTGCTATCCATGGCACAACTTTATTTTCAGTCCTTATTTGCTCTGGAGTGTAGCAATTTTCCTGCCACTGCTTGCAGTACTTCAGTTGAAGTTGATGACAGAGGGATGTGATTTGGCTGTTGTTCAGCTCTCATGCTCCTGAAAGATGAACAGTAGCTAAAGTTTAAGCTTTTGATGCTACAATGCAGTGGTAGCTGTTGAGATTTATAGACTTGGTACACACTGAACTTAGTACAGTAGTAATAGCCAAAAATAGGTCTAAGAAAACAGACTGATTTTTGCCATTGGTGATGGGGAGTCATGTGTCACTTAAGAAAATGTTTCTCTTACACTGGGTCTCTAACTCGGTAGGGTTTCTCTGGGATATTTGTGATGAATTTCATCACCTATTAAGATATCTACCAACCACTGAGTCACTTAAATGTGTCCTGGGTGTCCTAGGAATTCCTTAGACTTCTTTTTGCTTCTGATTCTAACCCAGAGCTGGAGGTTTGCTTTCTTTTGATCTGGCATGTGTCTTTTCATTGCCTTAGGCTTTCTTTGAAGGCCTATTTTGACCAGAACCAGAAATCTGACTGCAGGTTCTGGGAAAGAAGGAAAAATAGTAATATGTGGTCAATATAAGTAGATGGCAGACACCACTGGTAACAGATTGAAGAGTAATTAAAGAAGCAGACTAGTCTCTCCTTGTTCTTTGGAGGAGGGATAAGAATCCTGCTTGTGTGTGTGTGATTTTTTTTTTTTTTTTTTTTCCTGGGTGTATCCTACATTTCCATGAAATGGCCGCAGAAAAGACTTCTTGGTCTGTACAAAATTGTGCACTGCTCTTGATGGAATTGCATGGAAGCTTTCCATGCAAAGACTATAGGATAGCAAAACTGATTGGAAAGCTTCAGGGAGAGATGCTTAGGATGACAGCATTAGGATGGCAGGTAGGCTTTGTTTCTATCCAGATAATAGACAGTACAATATCCCCGTCTTAAAGGCTTAAGATACAGCAGCAGTTAAGACTGCTGACTGCGAGATACCTTGTTACTTCTGTGGGACTACTTCTGTTCATCTCGTTTTAGAGGGCAGTGCTGCCTGTACTACTGCCTAGTTAGTGCCACTCTCTTTGATTATGGATCTTTGCTGCTTTGAATAAAATCCACAAAAGTCCTGAGGTATGAGGATAAAAAGGACTATAAAACCATATATACCTCTGAGGGCTACTGTTTTGTTTTATTTTTGGTTTGTTTCTATGGGAAAGATTTTCTTCTAGCAAAACTACAGGTACGGAAAATGATAAAGTGATTAACCATACAAGACACCTATTAAAATGGATTGTCATCAGATGTTTGCAAGTCCTGGTATGACTGTAGAGCAGGGGTGCCAAATACTGTCCCCAAAAACACTATTCTTCATGGAAAGCTCTGTAGCAAACTACAGGAAAGCTAGTTATTGCTGTTACATCAGTGGGAATAAGCTATCATAGGGTGTAACTCTGAATCCTAAAAATTGGGCTTTTTTTTTTGTTTGTTTGTTTGTTTGTTTGTTTGAAGATAAGATATCCCAAACTACGTTCTCTGTGTCTGGCACGAGGTTGGGTATGAATATGGGTGTCTCCCAAAACTAGAGTAAGAAAAAACAGAATGGCAGTAAGGTTTGGTGATGTTGTTACATTGTGGGAGTTAGAAATGCACCAAAATGAATGGAGATCTTTTTCCTCAGCCTGTTTGGGTCAAGTATTAAGTGTTGTAGGTGGTGTTTTAAGGTAAATCAGGAGTGTATTTCTTAGATCTGCAATGTTGTTCTGATATATATACACATCCATGAATTCTCAGTATTGGAATTTAAACTCCATAACCATTTGCCAGACTGATTTTGTAGAGCCTTCTAGTTGCATCAACGTGTTTTAGGAGAAATTAATTTATGGAACTGTGTCAAGTCACCATTTCTTCCATTAGCACTTGATTTTTTTAATATTTTTGCTTTTTAGAATTTATACTCCTTTCATATAGTTGCACAATGTGAGCTCATTGGCAAACTTATGTAGGCTTGCCTAGTCAGCCTTCAGTGACTGCAAAAGGTGATCTGTTTTGTATAAACCAAATGAAGATGACCTTTTTGATAACAATTAGGAGGAAAACCAGCATCATTAAAGTGCTGCTAAGTTCTGTTGCTTTTGTTTTCTGATTCTATAGAATCTGAAGTGACTTGAGTTGCTACTCTTCCTCTGTGAACATCAAAGATGAAGTGCACAAACTTAAAGGCAGCAGAGGATTTTTTTTTTTTTTTTTTTTAAACAAAAACGTCTCATGTGATTATCCTGCAAAAGATTTCCCCTTGCCCACTGCTCTCCTTCTAGAGAGCAAGAGATCAGAAACGGTTCAGTCTAATTGGGGAGTCTGTATGGCAGAGAGCTGCCTTATTTCATGTATGGTGTAGAAATAAATGAGTGCTTAAACCCTTTGAAACACACCACTGCTGCAAAAGCCATGGGCTGTAATTAAATTGAATGTGGGGTTGTATTGTCTCGTGCCCTTGGCTATAAACTTGATAACAGACCATGCTATAGCCACTATTGTGTTAGAAGCTGCAACCTAATTAGCTGTGTTGTAGACTTGCAGTCACTTCGGAAGACCTTCTGTTCATCTCTCTTTCCCAGTGTCCTCTTTTTTTATTATTATTATTTCGGTCTTCTGCTTCTGAAGTAGCAAACATACTCTTCTTTTCAGAAAGAAATCACTGGGGGCATGTAGCCAAGTATGTATGTGCAAGATAATTTTTTTATTGTATTTTGGATTCGAGGGACAAGTGTTAATAACTGTATTTTATCAGATGTAGAAGAGATTTATTAGTGTTGTGATAGTGAAAATATATAATCATGTTGTCGGGGGATGCTTTATAATCTTTCAGGCATTTGCAGGGGAAGTAGGGAAGAGATTGAAACTTCTCATAATACCTTGGTCTAAAAGTAACATTGGATAACATAAGATAGAATTCTGTTCTGGTTGTTTGGGGGATTATCTGTATGGGGAAAATAGCTCTTACAGGGTTTTACAAACTCATGTGCTTTGCACTCAGCCACTTTTAGTTATTTGATCTGAAAACCTCCAGACTTGCTAAAGACTTAATCCTTAATGATGCAGGCAAGTGCCTTTGTGTTCTTAATGCCACTTTAAGTTTTGGAAATGATGGAAATGATCAAAATTGAAGTGCACAGATGCAGCATATACATTTCCAATAAATTCTTAGGAAATTGATACATTTATTTATTGTACATATCTGTGCATTTTTGTAGCTAGTGCAGGTCACTTTAAAATTGAGTTTTTGTTGTTGTTGTTGTTTTGGGTGGGTTTTTTTGCTTATTTACCTCACTGCCAGTATATGAAAATGCTCATGCCCCATATGCTGAGGCTGCATCTTCTCAATATAAGGCAGTGCAGTGCATAGGCATTTGAGCTAGTGGTGCACTGCACTAATGCAGTTCGTAGTGTTTCTGGAATTTAACGTAGGTCCTGTAATCTCTGTAGTACATTATGGCTTTGCTTATGGAAAGGGTTAATCCTTGGTCTCCTGACAGTGGCACCAGCAGTGTGAAACTGATGCTTTGCCTCTACTTCATGTTTGTGTGTTTTTTATTTCTTTTTATTACATTGGGGAACTGAGGGAGTTCAGAAAGACGAAACTAACGCGAGCCCTGGGGAGGAAGGGGGTAAATCCTTTGGTGGACCTTCCCAAGGTGGCCGAAGGGGAGAGGCTTGAGCATCGCTTTGCCAACAGCGAGCAGCTCTGAGGAGTAAGGAGCTGCTGCACTAGGTCCCCTCAGGTAATGCACTGTACATGCTGCCTTAATAAAAGGAGGAAAGTAGAAGTCTATTCATGGGAGATGAGAGGCGAGGATGAGTTTTACCTTTGCTTTTGTTTCCTTATCCTAAAGATCATCTGGCGATGCTGAGGTGACTTCTGATCTGGAGTTTAAGACTACCACAGTGCTCCTTTTGGCAGAACCAGGTCTGGCTGTGCTACTGCTTGTTTTAGCTTGGTCTCTTCAAAGGGGGAGTGGGAGGATGAGGAGGCTGTATGAGTTGAGACTACTTGGTCACTCTCGTGCAGCTCTTGGACTTCCCTGCAAATTAGCACCTAAGTGCTAAGTGTGTACACTCTTAGATTTCTGACAAAAAAACATGCAAAAAGCAATGCGTAAGTGAGTGAATTCCCATAATATCACTGTATTTTAAGCTTTTTACTTTTATTTGTGTGTTCCTTCACAGATGTTTAAGGATTGCTGGAGAAATTTCAAGAGTGATTTCTCAGTTTCTACCACTGAATCATGTGCTTTTACTAATCACAACAAATATATATTGTTGCTTCTTTCGCTGTAGTTAGTTTTTCCCTGTAGATTTCAAAAACAGCAGGGAAAAATTAGTCTGTAGTAAGGACAGCAAACTACATCTGTTTTTTCATCTTTGAAGTATTAAAGTCCCAAGCAGTAGTCCTTGATTCTGCGTTACCAGCTGTGCAGCCCACCAAGCCTCCCTTGTCCATGGCAGTTCTGGTGTCGCGGCTGAGGTGTTTGAGGGTGTTCTCATGGCAATGGCCAAGAGCATCAAAACTCTTCCATGCATTGGGAAATAGCCAGTGGGTTAATTACCAGGCATCCTTCAGTTTGGCACTCATCTGGAAAAAGCCCTGGAAGCTGTGCCCTTCCTCCGGTGTCGGAAGGGTGAGGGTTGGAGTGTCTGCCCCAATCCGGAGGGTTCTGTGCGGCAGGTTGGGCTCCTCACTTCAGTCCCCTTTGCAGACAGACTGAGGCTGTTCTTTATTAATGGGTAAAACATGGTGTAGGCCAGGAGAAAGGAAGGTTAGGTGGACTGAATAGCTTCCTCCTTTCCTTCCTTCCTTTGCCTCATCATCCTATGGTCAGCTGTTACTTGTTGATGTGCCCTGTGTATTCCCTCTTGTGTAGTCAAATTGCTCCGCTTAGAAATGTACAGTACCTTAAGTGCTGTAATTAACCCATATAGCTTTGATGCCAAATTAGGAGGACGTAATTGTGATAGCTATGCTGATGAGTTGGAAAGTGTAAATGGGAGCCTAGGTGTCAGAACAGTCCAACCTACAGGCAGTAGTAGATATATAGATGCTTGGATGTCGCATAAAGAGACAGCTTACTTGAATTAGTTGTGCTGTTGAGGGTTCCTAGTGTCTCTAATAAATTTGTGACTAACATAAGGCTTGCATAAAGGGTATTTTTGTGCTGTTCTTCATGTCTTAATCTCAAATATGACTGGTTTGCCTGCAACAGTTATCACATGGGTAGCTGGAAAACTATGGACTACATTTGCTATCATCAGGAGATAAGGCTTTTTGTGGCCTCTTGTAGAGTTTATTGATATCAGTTTCCAGCTTGAGGGTTTTTTTCCCCCCCCCCCACAAATTTGTCATCGTTTTCCTGTCACCTTTAATGTTGGTTTCTGGAAACTCTCTCTAGACATGAACAGAACCAGGGTTGCATTTCTACTAAGCTGTTTAAAACACTTGGGAGTGGAGAGGAAGAAAGTAAGGTGCTCTAAGCATGTGGGGTTTGGTGAATAATGAGTTGAGAATGAACTATTTAGGCCAATTTTTATCGGTTGACTTGGGCTTGTGAGGAGCACTAAGCATTGGCTGGCAGAAGTCACCATAAGGACTTCCAGGAGTGTAGAGTGGCTGTTTTGGCTGTTTTCAGAGGCTAAAGGGATAACGTGAAGCTGTGTTGTCCATGAAGCTCTGTGAGTATTAAGTTATATGGAAAGAAGGGTGCTGTTCTTAAGAATGTGGTTCCTTTCCAGGACAAACATGGGAATTGCAATGTGGATATGGCAGCCTTTGGCTCTAGATCTTTTGCGCAGGTATTGTTTTACAGAAAATCAAATAGGCAGAATGGGACTAACACGGTTTTCGTGTCAGGCTAAAGAACTACCACACAACAGCTTTTAAAAGCTGTTGCTCCAGTGTGGGCTCAGGCATGAGCCGCCGGAGCTGCGTCCCTGGAGCTCTGCCTTAGGGATGTCGTGCGAGGCCACCAAGGGCCAGGCCGCCTGCGGCTCCCGCCTCCTTGAGTCCTCGTGGCTCTCCCTCCAAAATAACCTCCAGAAAAGTGCTGTAGGGAGGAAAACTAAGACTCTGTCACTTTTCTTCCCGGTTTCCTATAAACCCAAAACCAACCTACAACCTACAGAGAAAAGCTTCTCATTCTCACAGTAATGACTGTGGCTTGAAATCTCCATCTCTTTTATTTGGATGGACTGTGTTTCTAGGTTGGAGAAGCTCATTGACCTATCTGGAAGGCAGAATGCTTTGGAAAAGCAATGCTTAAAGAAATAGCATGATTCTGGAAGTACTGCATAGTTAGTTTCATCTGGAAAGGATCTGTAAAGACGTTGAAAGGAGCAGTAAGGAAGAGAGAGAAAGCAGGGTGAGAACTTCACCATCCATCTTGCTCCAGCATGCAAGTTAGAAACTTGATTCAATTCTGAATACCGAGCACATCTGATAGATTAGTTTTGATGGATTCAAGGGGTGGGGAACAGTACCCCTGCTTGAAAAGGAACTCACATTTAAGGAGGAAATTAAGATTGAAATAATATTCTCTCCTAATGATAAATAACAAATTTAACAAGCAGCAAAGCAAAATTTGAATTTGGAAGAAAAAAGTTTTGGTTTTGCTTAAATTGGAAATTAGCTAAAAGGAAGTGAGTATGACATAAACTAGATGAATTGTGTTATTGCTTCTAAAGCAAAATTGAAGCTCCCCCCCCCACCCTTTACTTACTTCAAAAGCGTGCCATTCAAACTAGTGGCTTCCTATAGAGTTTTGATTCAGAATAAGTGTTGATTCTTGGTTATGTATCACAAAAGAAATCTGCTGTCAGCACTGTGGCAAGATGGCCTATAAGCACTGTGTTTGTTTTTATTCCTAATAGACAATAAACCAGTTTCCTCAAGCTACTTGAAACACTCCTTGTAAACTAAAGTGTCCAGATCAATTTCTCATTCACGTCTTATTAAAGCTCAGTGAGGAAGCTGGGAAAGCATGTTTTTAATCAAAGTACTGTATGAACTAGTGATCTACTCCATTAATCTTTAAGCTACTTCATAAAATTCCTGAAAAGAAGCCCAGTGGGTTCCTGCTTTTGGCCGAAGCTTTATTCCAGCTGGACAGCTGAGCAGGCTCTAGCGGCAGAGGGGACGTCGGGGAGGTTCAGAAAGCAGGATGAGGAAGAGGGAGCCGGGCAGACCTGTTGGAGTGTTGTGTTTTCTCGCTCTCCTTGTCTGATTCTCATTTTCCTAGTGAAATACTGGCCTTGCAAAATGACTGCTATGAATAGCTTTCTGTGTCCAAAATGGCCTGTGTATGCTTGGCTGTTCTGTGTGTTAGTGCCTGCGTTTTCATTGTATAGTCAGTTCATGTTATATACGACAGCTTTAAATGCTTCAGTGACGTGTTTAATCAAAACACAGTTTTTCCCTGAAGAAACAAATGTAGGGTCGTAGCTCTGCGAAGCCGGAGTTTCTTGGTTCGGGTGATAAACGGCTGGATAGCTTTCAGCAGCCATTCCTTAGAAGTTAAGCTGCTGTACTGTTATAGTCTATTTTTAAAAGCATGTTTTAAACTTATACTATCTGTTTTCAAGCTACTGTCAGGTTTTTGTCTGTACACCTTAATGCTTAGAAGACTTGAAGTTGACATTTACATCTGTTATACTTTTATACGTATGTATGGAGATAGATATATCAAGGTACATGGTCATGCACACTGTTAGAAATTTATTCAAGGAGAGGTCTTCATCTGCTTCATTATTTGTTGGCAGTGGTTGGAGTGCTGTTATAAAAAGCAATGGTATTGTATTTTTGAGATGAATATTTCACTGTAAAATATGCTATTTTTGCTGTGATAGGAAGCTGTTGTTTTCTCTTTAACAAAAAGGTGTCCAAGAAGTGACTAACAAACACAAGACCTCCCTAGAGTGATCAGTGTGCCAGTGGGATAGTCCTGCACGATCAGTAGGTTATCCTTCAAGAGTGAGGGGATCGAGATGTCGGAGATGGTCTTGAATCATTTGGTACGTTATGAGGGGGAGATGGGTTATGTGGTCAAGGAAGCTGATAAGAGATGTTAATCTGGTTGTGCCAGTAACATAGCCCAAAGAGGTGGGGGAAGTCCTGATCTATATTAATGAAGAATTGTTAGCTGTTCTTAAAGCAGTGTGTGACTTAGATGAAAGAGTTGTTGGTCTTGGTCCAGATCCTAGTGGATGAGCATCCTCACGACAGAGGACACCATCACAACTGGCACTACTTGTCACTCCTCTTGGCAGCCTCAGGGGCTGAGCAGGCACGAGGACGGGGAGGAGGAGCAGCCGTGGACCCCAGAGCCCTGTTGCTCCTTGTGGCAGCGCCGGCAGCAGCGCGAGGCCGCTCGCCCTGCCCACGGTGTGGCTGCTGGTGGCGAGGGCGCTGCCTTGCCCGCGTGCGGCTCTTCAGGAGCCGGCTCTTGTACCAGTTGAATTGAGGGGGAAGAAAAATGGCCGAGTTTGTATTCTTCTTGTTCAGTGTAATTGCAGAAAATAGCCATCTTGCTTCTCCATCCTCCTGGGTTTGCCATCTTAAAACTGTTGATTTTTGTAATGACTTTTTGTGCCTAGTCACTTCTTAAAGAAACCGGGGAGTGTATTTTATTATCTCCTGTGTGGATTTCGTTGTCGTTCTTTTTTTTTTTTTTTTTTTTTTTTTTTTTTTCTCCTTCCCTCCACTCCATTTCTACTCCAGGCAAAAATTATTTCCAGCTGAGAGGGGCTGGATGCATGTCATTCCAGAGCAATTGTAAATGACCCTCCAGATTTGCGTGCAAAAAGCCAAGAGTGTTTTCCCTTTGCGCACACCCCCTTTCCCACCTAGGCTGTGGGCAGGAAAGGTCATAAGGGGCCAGAGCCAAAGGCAGTTGTTCCCAGTCCCCTGTCCCCCAGACCGGGGCCAGGAGCAGATGTCTGCAGGAGAAAGTAAGGAACGGGCAAGTGAGTAGTGATACATGTGATGGCCTTAGATGCTCCTCATGTGGGTGCTATAAAACTACGTGTGCTAAATCTCCCTCAGAGGCATAAGTGAAATGACAGAAGGAGATTAATAATTAAAAGATGACTTATTAATACAATAATGATGGGTCTGTGGGATAAACGGACCCCTCTGTGTTTTCTTCTCATACTGTTTTGATGGGAATGCTGATTAGAGACAAGGTAAACTTGTTTGTACTTTATTCATTAACAGCAAACTGTAAACTGCCCTGCCTCCCCTCCCCAGAGGCAAGGCACTTGAGAAGATGCCAGACAATTAAAGTACTTAAGACAGTAATTACAGTCAAATATACAACAAAAATAAAATGATTGCCCATGATTTTTTTTATACTTGGTTTTGTTCTCTTCGTTTATTAAACCGCAATTCTTGCCTCATGATTTAACAGGAATGTCTCAAGTGGTGATGCTGAAGCAGGCGACAAGTTTGCTTTGGTTTGGAAGCTTATGTTGAGGTAGGGGGGTGGAAATTGGATATTGAGTATCCTTTTTGACAGTTTTATTGGTGAATTGTTCACAGCTGTAAAACTCTTGCTTTTTAAACGCCTCTTATTTGGTGTCCAAAGCTGGCGTACCCCTGACTTCCAGTGCTGGTGGGTAGGGAGGTGATACCAGGGGTCTCAAACTTTGTCTTCCTTGCGGTCTGATTTTTTTTTTTTAAATGGTACATGGAATAGCATTTTTTTTGCTATGATGCTTAGCAGGGGAACACTGAATGAAGTTGACTGTGTTCAGTTAGTAAGGAAAATCCAAGCTTCCTTTCAAATATTTAAATTTACTTGATGCTCTTTAAAATTCTTAAATGTCTCTACAGACCTGACACTTGCTGTGAAACTATGTAGAGTTAGGGTACTGCAGTATGAATTCGTGTGTATGCTAGCTCAATGTATTTTAAGTGAAATTCTTTGTGACTTCAGTATTTCAGATAACACACAATTCAAAAGGAAACTTAGTCTTAATGAGATCCAGCTGGTGCACATAAACCTTTCACATTACATTACATAATTAAGTTGCTAAGTTATGTATGGGGAAAAGATCTCGTTGCTTATTCTTTTATACTGGAGGTTTACTAGGCTATATAAATACTGTAAGTATTTAATGGAGGAAATACGGGATTAAAAGCAAACAGCAAAAGAGGTATGGTACAAAAATGTCACAACATGTTTCAATATTACCCTTTTGGTATTTAGTAGTGAAATGATTGAGGCTTGACAGTGTTCTGAATGTCACTTACATTAAAATTGCTCTCATAAGAACAATTTCCAATTGATTGGTGCGATTAACGTAACTAGTTTAAGGGTAAATTGTTTCATGCTAAACTATATTGGAATGTGGATTCGCTCTGAGTAATGTTTTGACCAGCCTTTTTATTGAGTAAAATCTGCACCGCTGTGGTATTTAAAGCAGGGTGCAAGCTCATGGGCTCCCTACCATAACTTAATCTGTTCTCCTTTTAACAAACTGTAATTATAGAAACATAAACTACATCTTCATTTGTGCCGGCTGCAGAGCATGGGAGAGGAATGTGGGAGGGAGTTCTTTGCACCACTGTGAATTTAGTTGCCTACCTTGCAATAGTTTCATGAGCATCCTAGAAAGCTTCTGAAAATACTGAATGTGGAATGTGCCAAAAATGGTTGAAATGCCAGACTTTGCCCTCTGACAGGCAAGCCTCAGCAAATCATAGCTTGATGCTTCTGCCCTCGGCTGCCTTCCTTTTCTGAAGCTTTTCTAGCGCCCTTGCAGAGTCAGCAAAAGGTAACGCGTGCCTACACTTCAGCAGCCGCCATAAGCCTTGGCCAGTGGATTTTTCTTCTTTTCTTTTCCCGCTGTCATCGGCGCCTGTGGTTTCACTGCTCTGCCCTGCGCACTGGGACACGCGGCGCAGGGTCAGCTCCGCTCTGCGAGCGCTGCTCCCGGCTGGTGGCCCAGGCCAGAGGAGAGGTTTAACAGAGAGCAGTCCCAAAGTGCCCAGCCGTTTGCTGAGTGATGGTGAGTTGGAGCCCGTAGCTGTCCTCATTTGCAGAGAGTGGTCAGGCGTGTCTCCTAACGTAGTTACAGCCTGGGCTGTTGTTCTGCGAGGAGCTTAATTTACAGTAATTGCCTGTTTTTAATAATGAACCGATCTACTTGAGATGTCTCAATACCTGTTAAACAGTTAGGATGACGACTTAATTTCAAGATGCTGTTACAGATGTGGGTGTACTGACCTCAAGCTGTTCACGTCGGCTATTAGGGGTGATTTCCATAGCAACGGTATGTTATGCTTAGGTTCCCTTCTGCATAAGGGAAGCTGAATTTTGGGCTATAAATAAACTCGCCCTTAGTTAAATTTAAGTCCTCTCAATGAGAGGCAAAAGGAACATTCGGCATATAAGTGGCTACAAATACCTCTTGGTTTTGTGGATTTGCAAGCTCCTATAAATCAGTCAGCAAGTTCCCAGTCCGCTGTGACAACAGCACGTCCCGTGCTCTGACACAGCAGCCACTGCAAAGCCTCGTGAAGCCTGTAATGAGCAGCAAGTCAAACGAGTGGCATTTAAAAACGGGGGACTGCCCTGCTGATTTGTGGCTTAGTTTTTTTGCAGACTATCAGTGCAGTGACAGATGATTGATCATCCCCCTGCCCTTCCACCCCTGCCAATGCTACTTTGTAAAACAGCAAGCAGAACAAATCCGTTTTGTGACTTTCTGAGGAAAAATGGTCTAAGATCTCTCGCAGCTTGTTTGTAAGGATTTGAATCAACCTGGTATTTTGCAATTCTTTCTTTCAAGTAAATGCTCATGTTAATATAAAAAGTTAAAATATGAAGTTGGCTAAAAGTCAGGTAAAGCAGATTAGTGGTTCTCTGGTTTTCTTCTCCCAGAGGTGCTCAGTCCCCAGCACTCTGGTTAAAGGCTGTGACAGGCCCTCCTGGGTGGGATGGGGCTGTCCTGCCTGGGCTCCAGCTGCCCTTAGGGCTTCTGGTACCAGCCAAATTTCTGAGTTAGGAGATGGGATTTGGAGGCAGTGGCTATTCAGCAGCCTCCGCTGGCTCCGCTGGGCTATAGCTGACAAGTGTCCCATTGCCTGCCGGAGTTGGGAATAGTTGGTACCAGCAGGGCAATGGGCACAGCCGTCGTAGCTGCTGGGATGGATGTTTGCGAGTGTCCAACACCTCGTGCGTTTGTGTTATTTCAAGCGGCCTCTTAGGGAGCGAGGTGTGAGCTCAGTTCGGGCTTAGATGCGAAAGCTTGAGGTCAGTCCACCCCCAATTCCAGTTCCCCCTGGGCTCGCTATGCAAGCGCTGACCTGGGCTGACCCTGCTTGGCTTGGGATCAGCTGGGATCGCCAGTGCGGTGTGAGTAAGAGGCACTCTGTTCTCCATCCCAGATACACTCTGATTACACTTGATAGTCATGAGGCCAGATTGACTGGTACGCGCTAGCTGGTTTGCGTTGCACAATGGCTGAAACACCCAGCGAGCCCACGGACTTGGTCTGTGTTTCCTAAGGATTGTGACATTCTTTCTCTGCATAAGTTCTCTGGCTTAACTTTAAATATGATTTATAATTTATAGCTAACATCTCCCTAGAGAGGGCTGTAGGGCAAATGTTCTTAGTCTGCAAAGACGCTTTTCCAGGGGGCTATCCCTAAAATGGTTCTGGCTTTTCCCTGCTGCGTACTTACTGAAACTGTTTCACTGAGCTGGAAAATAGGAAGTTTCTCCAGAGTTTGGACCTAATCCTGGTTTGCAAGAGGCGTAGAGCAAGGAATGCCTCTGTTCTGCAGTCTTCAGAAGCTTTCTGAAAGCTTTTCTAAAATACTCTGAAGCATTTTGTGGGTTTTTTGGTCTGTTTCCTCAGTCTGCCATTATAAGTACACTTTCTCTTGCTAATCTGCTGCCTGAAATGCTCTTTGTTCAGGAAAGCCAGTCTATTTCTGTTGTAATCAGGGCTAAGAATTCAGCTGCAGGGTCACTCTGTGGTACTGTGGAGTTCACTGACCATGATTTGCTTCTGGCAGTCCTAGCTTTGGCCCCTTTACACAGATCAATGCCAAGCTAACCCCATTTATTGCTGCTGCTGAATCAAAACTCTGCTTCTCCTGTTTCATTTAGCTCAAAAAAGGCGTAATGCAGACAAGCACCAGCATCGCCAAAGCGCTGACGGATGGGGAAGGAGAGAGGGGCCCTCGTTGTTTTTTTGTTTTGTTTTGTTTTGTTTTTTTGCTATTTGTTTGCTTTCTTTAAGGATACTTAGTAGTGGCAGGCTTCAGGTGGAAGTGGTTTGCACTATATTGTTAAGACTATAAAAATCAGTGCTCATTGATTCTAATTTGCTTGTGAGCATTAGAGCTTTCTGGTTCTCCTGTTTCCTTTTGTTTTTAAAAAAAATGCTTAAAATCTGCTTTCAACTGCTTTAAATCTAGGCATATATTCAGATTTCTTCTGGATTTTATAGTCCCCATAAGTGATCTTCTAGTTTGCTTCATTTCGCCCTCCCTGCTCCCCTTGAGGTGACTCTCCATCCTTACTGCTGGGTACCCTCCTGCCCCTCTCGCCTCCTGGAAAGCGAGACCTGCTCGTGGCCAAATGAGATGGCTGTCGGCGGGAGCGAAGCGACACGGTGCTGGGCGTTTTGTGATGTTTGTCACTCTGATGGGGGTTAAGAGGTTTTGTCAGTGCAAGTGTGTGACTATTGTGGTAGCACACCTTAGGAATGCTATATATATATATATATATATGTGTGTGTGTGTGTGTGATTTTGTGTATATACGTATATATTTTTGGCTGTAGTTGAGACACAGCTCAATCTGAGAGAAGGCTGGGATCCTCAGGACCCTGCCTGAAGCCTGGATGCCAGGACCTTCACGCCATGGCTGGCACCCAGCCAGCCTTTCCAGCTAGGACTGGCTTAATAAATTCCCCCAGCCGCACCTCATTCCGTACTCCTGCTCAGGTGTGTGGAGCGAGGCACACAAATACCCTCGCAGATCCTCCTCCAGACCGCAATTGTGTCCTGTGCGTGAGGCAGCACCGAGGGAAATCATCAGATTTAGTGTTTCTCCTTTAAAAAAACTCCCTTGCCACATGTGCTCCTGCTGCGCCCTCCCAAACACCCCGTCTCTCTCTCCCTCTGCCCCAGACTAATCCTCCCCGTCCGCAGTCCATCACCCCGGGGAATTGCTCGGCAGAAGGCAAGTGCTCGGCTGAGTACATCTGTGGTGGCCCCCAAGATGACGACCGGGAGGCAAATCTGCAATTCCAGAGTTGTTGCTAAAGCTGGTGTCCTGCACCCTCTGCTAGGTGGCTGCCGCGAGAGGTCTGAAGCCTTTCCTGCTTGTTTCGAGCGCTCGTCCTTTTGCTGTTGTAATTCACCTGCTCCTGAAGGCAGGCTTTTCAGGTATTTGTTCCAGAGGGGAGCACAAGAGACCAAAGCCTCTCAACTGAAGCGTGTGTGCGGTGTTTTTTCTTTTTTTTTTTTTTTTTTTTTTTTTTTAATATCTCCCTATGCTCCGGCACACTCGGCGATTATATGACTCTGCGTTTTGCCTGACCTCTTGGCTGTTTTTTGGAGGCTCTGTTGCTCCAAAAGGGAATGCTTCACTTTTCCTGCTCCCAAGATTTTGCAACTCTGCCTCCTTTTCCTGCCTTTAATAGGAACAGTAGTCACAGTTTTCAACTGTCCCTTCATCTGCTGCTGTCGAGTCATTGCCTAGGAGGGGCTTCTTTTACTTTGCATGCGTTGGTTGTAATGTAGAGCGTTTTTAAAGTAATTATTGTTTTATTTATCACTTGGTCAAAGCTGATGCCTGTCTACACCAGGCACTTTCTCCCATTTTTCTCTATGGCACTCTCACCCCTAACCAAAATTGGAAATACTACTATGGCAAAATGCCTCGTGTTTTAAGTGCTCCTTTCTTGGTGTATCATTCTAGCTCTTGCAGGTTAGAGGAAAACTCTGTTTCTCAGCATTTGAGAGCAGTATTACTTGATGCCAGCAGAGCCATTTGGAGGACACGGCTCCCGTCCCACGTAACGTGGAGCCACGAATGTCTCATTTTAGAGCTTTCCCTGACCTCATTCTCGGAATGTCATGTGGGAATCCTGTCAGGTGCTTCAGAAAACCACAATTTCAAGCCTACCTCTATTGGGAGGAGGGGAAAAAGTAATTCAGCAGAACTATAAGCTGGATTTTGGCATGCTAGAGCCTGACTTGTTTTTAGAGGTAGATGGGTGTCAGGTGGGTAATGACGCAGTGTCCCTGTAATGTTTTGTGCAGTCAGTTTAAGGGAACCTTTGTAAAGTTATTTCATGCCCCCAATCTCTGCATGAGCTCAGTTCACCGGAGACATTGCTGTGCTCCCTTGGGTGCTTAGGGGAAAAGGTGTCTCCCCAAATCTCCTGCCTGTAAGCAAGGACCGAGGCCTTAAAATCTCTTTTTTTTTTTTTCTTTTTTCCCCTTTTTTTTCCTTTTTCTATTTTTTTTTCTCTTTAATTAGATATAGGTCACATTCTGTTCAGATACTTTGCATAAAAAGCAGGTTTTACCCATTTCTATCCTTAAAAATAAAACTGATTTTGCTGCATTAAGTGATTATATTTTAATACCAGACACTAAATTCCTGTATCTTCTCTGCATGTAATTATTAGATATTAAAACAGCTCTCTCCAAAAGTATCTAAAAATATATTTTAAGATCCTATGGTCTTGATCTTCCTGTAAAGCATGTGGTTTATACTTGTATCCCCTCCACCCTCTCCCATTGCGGAAGCCAAATGTAGTTCAGAGTTGTCCGTTCCAGACCTGAGCTGCTTTTAGAGGATGTTTGCTGCTATCAGCATGATTTGGTCATCACTTCTTCAGATGCCCAGACTTCTGTGGCTTTAGCAAGGCAGCGTATTTCTTCTTCCTCCTTCCTGTAGAAGTTTTCCTACTGTGCTACATCGAAGGAGAAGAGCTTCACTTGCTGGCTCCCTTATAACAGTGGGCAGCCTCCCTAGGAGGACTGGAAGGGAAGAGTCAAGTCAAGAGAAGGGTCCATGAAAGGAGGAATTTTTGTACCGAATGCTCACCATGTTGGGGCCAGTTCAGCTCTAGCCTGTGACTCTTTGTGTCCTGTGTTGTCTAACTTACTGTGTCCGTCTGGTTTAAAAGTAAAACAGCTCTGCAGGTTTTAAGACCGACTTTTGTTTTCTTGATGAAGTTGCCTTTTGCCTCATTATTTTTCCTTAGTTTGAGCTGTCTTTCAGAATCATCTAATTGCGATACTTCTCTTTTGTTGCCTTTTGGGCCATAACACGTCTATATTTAGTCTGAGCTTATCTTAATGTGTCTTTATTTCTTGCTTTTCAGTTTTATTGAAATGGGTTGTACGTTGAAGGCAATAAAAACAAATAGCTAGAGAAAGTAAGATGGGCATTTCCTAATGGCTGACAGCAGCCTTTTCTGTTTCTTTAAACTCTTTTGGATACTTTTGTCTGAGTGCTGGTGGTTCATGTGTTCGTAAAAACCAGAGAAGCACAAAATCCGGCACAGAGCAGCACATGTGCTCTACACAAATATGTGCAGTGTAAGATTTTGGCCAGTGTTTCAGGCCCTGTGTGTGTGTGATCCACTGTGATGTGGGCCTTTAGATTAAGCTTGCAGAGCTACTTAGCAAAGGTCGTTCTGTCTAAAACTAGTTATCTGGTTGCTGCATCACGAGGTTGGAGGTTCATGGTGGCAGCAATGGCTTCTGGTCGTGTAGAGCACATGGTTATATAGATCCGCGGTTAATCCACCCTTGTGGGCAGAAATGCTAAAATTAGCTGCCAAATGGATGTGTTTATCATACAAGCTGCGATGACTACTTGGAGAAATCCCCACAGGTCTGAAAACAATAATAATCAAAATTGTATTTTCTTAGCCTTGGATCCTGAAGTATCTTTTACACATAATGGAATCAAATGAACCAAATATAAAATATGCTTTGTTCATCTGCCATATGGTCGTCATCTTGCCAAGCACACTTTTGCCTTCCAGAGCAGAATCCTGCATTCTCCTTTCCTCAAATCATGCCCTTCATGACAACCAGAATTACAGCTTGACCCCAATAGTCATGTAGGCACTATTCTTTTTTTTTTTTTTTTTTTTTTTTTTTTTCCCTCCCTTCCCCACCTCCCCAAGTGTTTTATCAGGGCTTAAGAAAACCTCAGCAAAACTGAAAGTAAACTAAAAATCTTGCGTTGTGCTGTTGCATTGAAGAGCCTTTTAGTTTAATTATGGCTCTGCATAGCTTAATTGAGGACATCAACCCCGTTGCGGCGAGCTGCCAAAAGCGTGCGCCCTCCTTGGAGGGAGCCGGGGGCGCAGGGCCGGCAGGCGCCTGGGTCGCCGGTGGTTTGCAGCAGAGCTCCCCGCCTCGTGTGCTGCGTTCACGGCCCCCTTGGGGGGCTCTCCGGGGGCCTCGGTGGCCGCGGGCCCCTCGTGCGGGTGTTTTTAGCGCGCGCCCGTTTCCTGTTCCGTGGCACCAGGCACCTGGGTATTGCCGTGCCGTGTGTCCCTAGGCGTTAAGTAACCCGTGCGTGTTTTGAAATAGCTAATGATAAATAATAGGATTTCTCTCGTGACTCTGTTTGGACTTTTTCACTCTCTTGCTTGTTATGAAATAATGTAGGCTGATAATTTTAATGAGAATTACAAGAGGAGAGGAAAAAGTTCGAACCAAGCCCGGAAATGCATGGGATCGCATTGGAGCCAAGCGAACGCTTTTTATTGCAGTCCATGTTCGCGAGGACTTCTAAAAAGCCAGTCGTTTCAGTAAGTCCTTTTTTGTGCTGTCCTCCCTTTTGGCGGTCCCCGTGCATCCCTTTAGTTTGCAGCAGGTGGTCGGTCTCGAGGGCCGGTGTTGCTGCTTTGCTCAGCTCAACACCAGTGCTGGGAGGAAACACTGGGGGAGAGAAGGAAAACCCAGCAACTGGGAATGGCTACCCGTCATCTGTCACTTTTTTTTTTTTCCCATAGTGTTGCATGGCATCACTCTTAGTGTGAAGGATGTATAATTTAAGCTTCCACTCTTATGCTATGTTTCTAATTCTGTATCAGGCTGAACTGTAACTGTCAAAAGTGCGGTTCTGTTTGCATCTTTATGTTCAATTGCATTATTATTGAAGTATGGTTTTTAGGCCTTTTTGTGCCATTTTTTTTCCTGCAGTTAGGCTGTGGATGCAGCTATCTATCTGCTTTAATGTGTAGTCTCATAATTACTAAGTGGATGCAGTGTCTTTAAAATTACATTTCAGCCTGAGAATATTTTATTATTGGTTGCAGCCAAAAACATCTGGAGAGTGCCTAGAGCTTTTGTGTATTGCAGCATTTCATATATACAGTTTTATTAGTTCCTTATATTTTTATCCCTTTCCTTTCGCTTTTTCATATGGCAAGAAGAGCTAATAGAGGGGATTTTGTTTTGGTTTCCCAAAGTCCAGTGAGATGATTCCAGATAAAGGTCTTGAGACTGTCGGAAGTCTGGTTTGCTTGTTCAGTCTGAATTTGATGGTTATCTGTCGATAGGTCCAAAATATATGCATCTTCTCTAGATGGGTCAGTATTATCTTTCTCCTCCTAGGCAAATTAATAAAACAAATTAAAAAAGCGCTAAGGAAAGCAGGCGGCTGGCTGATTCAAAGGGAGAGGCTATGTTTTTCATCACCACCCTTTCAAAGCCTCTCTGAATCAAAAGAACCATTGGATTGCGAAGGCAAGGCCTATGCCACGCCAGAAGCTCCCAGTTCAGCAATTTTCCCAGGGTAAAATTATAACTCATGTTTCCTCAGCACAGGCTGTAACTGGCAGCGTTCCTTCTACTTCTAAGGGTGAAGTTGCTGGGGGGAGAACAGACATCTAATGCGCCTCTGGAAGTTTTACAATGGGTGTTAGCCTGGCGTTGTGAAGAGGCAGACGTTCTTCTGGAACGCACCCAAGGGCAGGTGCTACGCAAACTGTGCTGCAAAGTAACTTTAACATAGTATGGGCTTTCTCTTGTGCGGTTTCTGAATCAAACGTTTAAAAAGTCCGTTTCTCAAATTCTGACAGCTAATGACAATCTCCTGATCATTCCCAAAAGTCTGCGTTTCTTTTTTCTGGGTCTCTAAAATCTTCAGATACGTGTGCAATTCGTGATGTTAATCTTTGTTCGTGCACTGATAGAATCTTAACTCACAAAGAAAATAGATTTTAGCAATGCTTTTTT